>RPOG01003424.1:0-29125 GCA_008086565.1 Thalassoma bifasciatum
TGCGGCTGTATAATGTAGTCATGTCGGGCCTTTGACTCATGCTGCCGGTGCTACAGTGGGGCTAGCTGCTCGTCACGCAACAGTAGAGCAACATTTTTACAGTGTTTGGGTTTAGAGACGTGTTAATCCTGATGCAGGAACGTGTTTTTCAGGATGCGATGTCATGAATCCAGCCTCATGCTTTCTAGACTTCAAACTACCAGGACTCTAACGCAGTCTTTCCATCAGCTCTTACACATGACTTCATTTGTAGACATTATTTTAAAGCTGCAAGAAAAGCTTTACAGCCTGGAAATACAACACATGGCTTTCTTTTTCTTGGTAGTACTCAAACTTTTAGATTCTTCCTGTGGCTCTTCTCTCTGGAACAAATTACCTGCTGACCTGAGATCCTTTACAACTCTACGCAAACACATCTCTTTGCCCAAGCGTACAGATAAATATCTGTTTTGATTTTATGGATTTGTGTAAGGGTTTTTGTTTAATTTTTTGTTTTTAAATCCTCAATATAAAGCACAATGAGTTCCCCTGTAATGAAACATGATCTATAAATAAAGTTGTATTCTATTTCAAAATGCAACAACTTGATAAACATTCAGTTCACGGTAAAACACCTGTATGAATACAAATGGGAAACTTTTACAAATGGTAGACAGAGAATCGGCCGTGCTGATTATTGCCATTTTGACACTTATCTACCAGCCTTTTTCTTAATTCGATGGCTGATAACAGATCAATTTAAATAAGGATGAATGATACTGGATTTTTGGACTGTATTCACACATTTAGCTGATTACTAATCCTGATATTTTTGCAGAGATCACCTCTCTTCTGTATTGGGATTAGTGTACAGTAATATGGTGCATACACTTATCACATTTGTTATCTAGTTTCATGACTTAAAGCTCAATTATATCAATACCCACAATCATTTGGCCAATTTCCCAATTGACAGAGTGAGGAAACATAAGTTTTGTTCACAGGGAGCATGTTGCGCTGTGAAAGCCAGACGTCTAGGTATTTCCACCAAGAACAACAACAAACGCAAAAATGCCACATGCAGGTTTTTTCAGCTTTTGAATACTTGTATCATGCACAGAAACAGGGAAGTTTTCGAAGAGCGTTAGAAACTAAAAACTAAAACAAGTTTTGGAGACTTGGACAGATAGAGGCCGTGTCCTTACGTAGCTGTGTATCTGTGAAACCGCATATATTTTCATTTGTTTTGGCCTGTCAAACACATGAAACCCCAGTTTCACGTCACCAACATCAATCCCTTCTGAAAATCTGGTCAAAGTCAAGATTTTGGAAAACTCCGGTTTTCATGGTGTCGTGTTTACACCGGTAACTGGAGTTTTAGTATCTCAAATGTCACAGCTCACTGCAAAAAAACAAAAAAACAAAAAAAGCTGTTGAGGTCACACATCATGACATAATATGGAGCATAATTTGCGGGTGTGTTAGTTTCAACACTGATGCAAACACTTCTTGCTTGCTTATTTGCTTCAAGTTCCTATTGTTACTTCTGTTGATGAGAAAAACTCTTTACTGATCCGAACACGAGATCCCGATGCCTGATTGGCTGGCACGGGTTTCACGTCTGAATAACACTGCCCCCTTCTGGTCTGGCACAAACTGACATATATCTTACCTGTCGCACGAAGGCGGACAGTGGCAAGATGCTAAAACTTCGGTTTTTTGGGGCAAAGAGATCGGCGGTAACACGTCGGTCTCAGACGCGTCATCTCTTAAAGGCCACCTCGGTTCATTTTTTCTCTTTATTTTTATAAATAAAGAAGAAGAAGTCTTCCAAATCAGAGGAAAACCGAGTTTTCCGAAGTTTCTTATATCCCCGATAAAAAGATGAGTGCTTGCCGTCGACAGTTGATAGCATTTTGCTTTGAATATAGCACCAAAAATTGCAGGTTATTGATTACTCTTTGATTGAAGAGTCTTTTTTTTGTGGACTTGTGGTACGTCGGTCTACTGTAGTAGTATGATGGAATCGCATTTCTACTCTCTTTGCAAAGATGCTGGTATCGTAATTTTTTAAAGTTTTCCTGGCTCATATCTGGAATACATGGGGAGGCGGGGCTTATGACCTATACTGCAGCCAGACACCAGGGGGCGGGGCATCTGTTGGAGGCTTCAGTTTGAGCCCAACGTCGTTACGTCCACTCATTATACAGTCTATGGTCTGGCATGCTCAGAGTTGCACTCGCAGATTTACCCTGTTACTTGTGGACAATTTGTTTTTTGTAAACAATCAGGTGTGGACAAAAGTCCTTCTAAGAAAAAGAAAAATGAGTTTGTTTCCTGAAGTGTAGTGAATTTGCGTCTTCTCTTGTGATGATGAGATGATCTTCTTTGGCATTTTTGGGGTAAAAACTCAAGAAAGACGATAGCTTTCTTAGTACTGTTACCGATTATGAAGTCCTGTTTCCATCAACCAAGTTTGGTACAGGTCAGATCCGTAAAGCCAGATCCTTTCTACGTTTCCACAACCAACCTTTTGCCCTTCTTGTTATAGTGTAACGGCATCAAAACACAGCGTACCCCGCTAATAAATCCAACAAGGAAGAAAGACTTGACACCGTAAATAAAGAGCAATGATGGAAGACTGTTAAAATAAAGTTATCTTAACAAAGTCGACTTATAGCAGGGTTGTGTGTTTTTCTGTATCACCGCTGTCGCACAGGCAGTGACAATTCTTTCATGAAATTAAGAGACACCAGGGTAATAAAAAGTAGAGTGATACAGGTTGATAATTTGTGGGACTGGACCGGTTTTAGTCCAATAAACCTAGCTGAGCTGCTTCGGTGGAACTGAGGCTTTTGATGCACAAGTCGACTTGATTTTTGTGCCTAAATATGTTGAGCTTTTTCATATTAACGTGCTTAAGTTTTAAGAATGAATGCTGGACTTAATCACACTCAGACAGTGAAGAAAATATGTTATAAGTGTTCAAAAGTTTCTAAACTGAGTCAGTTTTTTGGAGCCACACCTCTAACAAAGTGAAGACAACAATCATTTGATGCAGAAAGAGATAAATCTGCAACTTTTGATGCATTTTGTTCAGTTTTGTCATCCTTCTCTTCAAGGTTTTGTAAAAATCTCAGCAGATTATGATCGTTTCTTCGCTCTTAATTCAAGTTTTTCCTTCTCTTCTCTCCCTGTGTGTAACTTCTGTGTCACATATTCAGTTTAAAAACAATGGTATATTTCCGGCCTCCATCACTAACCTTCCTTTCCTCTGCAGCTGGCTCGCCGAGGCTTCGCCATGATGCTGATCAGTCGCTCTCAGGACAAGCTGGATGACGTGGCCAGGTCACTTGGTGAGTGTGTTTAAAAGTGTGTGTGCAGCACATCATGGAAACCTGTTCTGGGTTGAGAGCACAGCGAGTGGGCTGATGAGGATGTGTGTTTGGGCAGGCGCTGACGTGCAACCTCCCACCTGGTCAGCTACAGGGTTTCCTGGGCCTTGTAGCAGGGAGTGTCCTGGTTTATTAAAGGAGCAAATAATAGTGCATTGGTGTTATTTTCAGGAGATGTTATTGTTGGCGGTGTCATCAATCAGACTCTCTTCCTGATCTTTGGTGTGGTGGAAACATGCAGCCAACAACTGTGTTTCACTTCCTCAACATCAACACGAAGAAAAACCAAAACCCTCAGATCAAACCTGTGAAACATCGTCTGTGTAAAAGGAGAAACTTGGCCCGTCTTCAGGTTTGAACAGAGACTGAAAGGCGTTTACCCCCCCACCCCCCTCGTTCAGATAGTGCCCTCTTCCTGACTCGCTCTTTTTCCGTCTGTCTCTGACGTCTCTCACAGCGCAATTTCCCCTGTCGTGATTCCAGTCCACACAGAGGGGGCTGATGGGTAGTCACGAGCGGGGTGCGGCGTGCCAAACTCTGGCACTCCTCCCTCACGATTAGTTTAACAGAGGCCGCCCTCCTTAAGAGTGTAAGAGGGCGACCCATCCTGCCCCACCCATGATTCAGTTATCTCATACGTTTCTCTCTCAGTTGACCTTTAATGGCACCAAATGATCCCACTTCAGCTCCAACGTTTGCAGCTTTTCTTGTTAAATTTCTCTCTGAGAGGCTAAAAATAACCTGGTTCTAGTTTCCAGACCGACACCTGCTTTGTCTCCTCTTGGATCTGGTCTCAGCTCTAATATTCACCGACACACTGGCCTTCATTGAGGCAGATCCCAGGAATTTTCCTCTTCTCACTCTCTCCACCAGCGAACAGCCAGACGAGTCTTTGGACAATAAATTCTAATTGCAGCAGGCGCGTCAAACATGATGAGGGAGTGGAAGGAGGGAGGGAGGGAGGCAAGAGGAGGTGGTTCATCGTCTGGTTTGTTGGTACGCAGTGCCCTCCTCAGTTCAGGCCTGACACTGACTGGTTTCAGGTCTTTCAAACAGGGATCACTCAACAGTAACTTCTGACACTTGAGATCACAGTAATGCTGCATTCATGTGCGCCTGGGATACTCCAATTATGAGACTTTTCTTGTTCAAAAATGCAAGAAATGACCGTTCAAACCTGGTGGTATTCATGAATACACATGTGCAGAGCTGGTGTTGAGCAAACGCATGTAGAAACACTTTCCCAACATGAACACAGAAAGAGTTTCTGTCCACATTTTTCTGTTTTATGACTCATGCCAGCACCATGAGTCTGTCCCCTAAAGTCAACTTGTACAGCTTTGTCAGTTTGACTTTAGGGGACATGCTCATCTGAGACCTACTTTTCTAATGATTCTTCTTATTTCTGCATGTTAAATCTTTTTATTCTCTCCTCTAATTGAAGCATATTTCTGTCTTTCTTCACAGCGGAGCAGTACGGCGTGGAGACCAAAACCATCGCAGTCGACTTTGGCAAATCAGACATTTACCCCAAGGTCGAGGCGGGACTCGCTGGTTTGGAGATCGGTGTTCTGGGTAAGAGCTTTAACTGCCATCAACTGATTGTTACAGGCGTAAACTTACAGCCTCAGTTTGTTGTGAGAAGTTGTTGAAGTCCCTGAATGGTCCACGTCCTCTCTTTAGGAGAAAATACTCAAGTCTGAGGCCTGAAAGAAAGTAGACGTGCACACACTTTTCTGCACTTCTAACTAGGACTGAGCAATTAATCACAAATTAGATTTAATCCTAATACATCCTGTTGCAATATTCTAATCACAGACAGTGCAATATTTCTATAACTTGAAATGTGTTGAAATATCAGATACAGTTTTTGCAGCAGATGTTTTCTGTTCTGCAGCAGAGTTACTCAACCTGTTACAACAAACTGTTTCTTTTGTAAAGGTAGTTTTTAACAATCTAAGTGGTAAGAAGAAGCAAAAACAGCAATAAATCTAAGTTTTGGTTAAGCATAATTGCCAGAAAGCAGCAAAAATTGGCATTTAAATTGGGATAAAACCTAGAAATACTTTAAAAAAGTAGCAAAAATGGTCCAAAAGTGGCAAAAAAAAGAGTGAAAAGTGACTAAAGTAGCCCAAAAGCAACAAAAATTAGCAAGAAAAATTTTAGGGGAAACTTTAAAGAATTCAGAAAGTATCAACAAAATTTTTTTTTAAAAGTTACAAAAACAGCTAAAAGTGGTAAAAAGTTGCCAATGTTTACAGAATTGGCAAGAAAGTAGGGATAAAACTTGGAAAATTGTCAGTTTGTGGCAAAAAAAGGTCCAAAAGTTGTAAAACTAGTTTGAAAATGGGCAAAAAACAACAAAAAATGATGAGAAAATTGGGAATGAACCTAGAACATAGCGAAAAGGCATATAAAAAATGGTCCAAAAGTGGGAAAAATAAGTACAAGATGACTAAAATGGACAGAAAAGCAGTTTCAGTGGTCGTGAAAGTAGGTTGTTGTTGCGGTGCTGTAATTAATGTAGTAATATATTTTATTTGAACAGTATTTCTTCATGTCGTACAATGTGTTTGTTTGAAAACATAAGATGAGAAACTAGAAATAATTGCACAAAAATTTGCAATTGCAATAAAGGAAATGATAATCGCAACCACATCCCATCACCATCAGGTGCAAGAAAAAGAATTGTGCAAAAGTTCCAAGAATTTATTAATATTGCAACATAAGTGTCAACAAAATAACAACAACAAAGACAGAGCTGCTGCAACTGAGCAGATGTAGAAATGAGTTAATTAAGAAATTAATTTTAAAAGTCCATCAGAGACGTTGGTTTGGCCATAATTCTCCTGTCAGCCTCCAAGTTCACAGGGTCCAGGACTGAAGTGAACTTCTTCACCAGTTTGTTCAGTTGGTATCAGTATTGATCAATACTTGCGTGATGAGATCGATACTTAAAATCATCAGTATATTGCAGATTATCTAAATATTATTATGTTTCTGTAATAGTTAATCCACCAGAATGTGCAAGCTGTTTGATCAAAGGGATGAAAGTAATGAAGGAATATAATATCCATAAATAATGTTGCCAAACTCTCAGAAAAACTTGTCAAAGTTGTACGTACCCCATGAACACCGTTTGACAATCTTATGACCGAAAATATCAGAAAAAAAACTTCGTAAAAATCAAGCAAAAACTGACTTTCTGCAATGTAGTTCAATGTAGATAATGTCAGAGTGTACAAATGGCTTTGTGCACTGTGATTGGCTTACCACGTTAGAGGGCGGGACTTAACTGTATATCAAATAGTAACTTTAAATAGCTCACACTGACAATGAAACTAGAGTCATTCTTATTCCTCTTGTGAGTATTGTGCACAAACCTGCATTGAAGTTCATCTTGTTTTTCTTATTTTCATCACTGTTTATCTTGAGTGCAGGGATGAATATGCAAAGAAATTATAGTTACATCCGTTTTCACTCGAATCTGTCCTGAAGTTTAAAAGTCCGCTTGCAGAAATGCTGATCTAAAACAATCAACTTTTCCTCCCAAAAGCTTTAAATCTCACTTTTGTTGCTCAGTTTCTAGGATGTGACTTGATGATTTGGAGGTCGACTTTTAAACTTGTATCTGAGGTGTCAGTTTTCTTCCTGAAGCACTGCAGAGGCTCCTGACCTCTAACTGCTCATCTGCATTTCTGCATGCATGAACAGGACGTGCATTTGCATCCCGTGTGTGTGCGGCCCATGTTCAAAGTGCAAAACTCCAGTTTCCCTTCAGGGGTTAATAACTTTAGGAGTGTAGGGACTCAAAAGTTCAGACGTTGTGTGTGAATCAAGGGGTGTGTGCACCTGGTTTTTCATCCTCGAGTGGAAAAGTTGTTAGAGGGGGGAAAAAAAATACTCGAGTACAGAATGTGAAAACTGTACGTGCAACAAAGCATTTCTACTCGACTGCTGCTGCTGCAGAGATGACAGATTAGATCTGAGAGGGTTGGGATGAAACAAGATAAACTAAGCATGAGGCATGAAGCAAACATGAGTCATGTTACATGTTTGGTTTGCAGGAGCTGCTTTTGTTTAAAGTCATCAAAACTTCACGTAGTTGTCATAAAAGTTGGATATGATTCAGGAGTGAGGAGAATAGGTTACTGTTAAGAATCATCTCCAGTCTTTTGGCTTAATCATTCTCCTATCAGTTCTTTACATTACATGAGAGAGTCCAGAGCTTAGCAGATAAATGAGAGTTTCCCTCTTAAAGTTTTACTTAAGAAGCTGTAAAACTGAATACACAAAGAAATGTACATTACTCTATAACCAGGGAATCATGTTCGATACATTAAACATGAAACACATCTTCTAAAGTACCACAAACAATATGGAAAACATAGGGATAGCTTGATGCTAACATGTATAGAAAATTGCATTGATATGCTAGCAGTTAGCATACATTGATGTAACTTTAGTTATAAAACAGAATTTCAACTTTTATCACAGATATAAAATCAAAGGTTAAAACCTTTTTGAGACACTTTCAAACTTGGAAAGAATCAGTGTTTATTTACGACGTTTTGGTGCTAGACCCTCAGTTTGCTGTATGAAGCTCTAGCACCAAAACATCGTAAATAAACACTGATTCTTTCCAAGTTTGCAATGTGCAGGTGTTTATTTTTGATATTATTTCTGGATACCTGCTCGCAGACACACCTGTCCTTAAAGTAGATGAGCAAAGTTGCCTTCTTTCGTGAACTTTCATCACAGAAACAGATCACAACTTCTCTTTGTGAACAATACTTAGAACTCAAATATGTCAGAATACTAACAGGTAAATGTTTCCCAAACAGGAAGTGCAGATCATTGACTAAAAATCACGGACGCCATAACAAATGACTTGAACTGAGGTGTCTACAAAAAGTGCTCCCCCTGGTGGCTGGCTGCAGTATAGGTCAAAATCTCTGTCTCATAATGCATTCCAGATGAGAGGTGGTAAAACTTTACAAAATTACTACACCTCATAGAAATGTTTCTCACATCCTTACGCTGCAGTGATATTAAGATGTTGTTTGGTTGTGTTGTGTTCAAGTCCTCTTTTTTTTCTGAGCAGTTGGTTTTTAACTAGTTATTAGACTGGGTTTTCAGTTTTGTTTTCTGATGATTGACAGCTGCAGTTTTTGTGTAATTTTTTCGGGAATAGTAAGAAACTTTAGGAAAGAGACTGCACAGATTTTGGCTGCACAATGGCAGCTCCAGTAATAGGGTTCTTTTGTCTTTATCATAACTACGGCAAGCACAAGGTCCCAAATAACTCAAAGCATTGCTAGGTGGCCTACTTCAGTGAATAACAATACAATAAAACAATACATATACGTCACCTGATGCATGATTTTTACTTTTATTAAATTCATTTATTCACATCTAGAGATCTCAATTAAATGTCATTGACACAGAAAACCTGTAAAGCTGCTTGTTGTACACAGAAAACTCACTGGAGGAACTGATAAGGGAATCAATAAGTGCATTAGTATCAATAAAGTCTTATCAATACCCATCCAAACGTGACAAAGTCGTATTTCGTCGTATATAACAATTTTGATCAAATACTTCAGTGGTAGTCTTTTACAAAGAAATGAAACTCGAACTTTGTGAAAAAGCTAAGAAAGGGGGAGGACTGCAGTGCTGAGCACGAAACACGAATTTCGACGAGCTTTCAAAGTCGACGGCGTGCAAAGGTGAGTCCTCTAGTGTAACATCTCTTTAGTCGAACATTTTAGGAACTCTGTGTCCTTTTTTATGATACCAATTGTACTCTGGTTGTAAGGTGTGGCTGAGTCGGCTGTGGAGTGAAAGGCCTGTTTTACTCGTTTGCTTTTGCTGCCACCTTGTGGTAGAAATCTAAGCTGGTGTTTTTCCCCTTCAGTGTCAGATTTCTTGTATAAAACTTATGAAGTAATTGTTTTTTCTTCTCTCTTTTTTAGTCAATAATGTGGGCGTCTCTTATCCTTATCCTGAATACTTCCTTCACATCCCCGATCTGGACAACGTGAGTGTTTTATTTCACTTTAACTCATGCTTTTGTGTTTTATTTTCATGCATGATGCTGCAGACTTTCACATGATCTCACTCATTCATGCTTCTGTGTTTTCAGTTCATCACAAACATGATCAACGTCAACATGACCTCAGTGCTGCAGGTGAGTTTGAGAGGGAGATTTTCTGAACAAGCTTCAGCGCAGTGTCTGCAAACTGAATATTCATCCTCCCCCTGAAAGTTTTTGTTTCACTTTTCCCCTCTTTTGTCCTCCTCCTCCTCCTCCTCTTCTTCTTTCTCTTTCTGCTGTTTCTACCACGGTACCTGCAGTGTCTCAGTTGTTCCCAAAGCAACGGTGGACTACACCAACGCTGTCTGTACTCGCCACCCACGCAACTCTCTTTCTGTCGCTCCCTGCATGTCTCTCTCTCTCTTTACTTTCAAACTTAATTCTTAAACTCTTTTCCAATCAGTGTGTGTCTCCCTCATGAGTTTGTGTCACTGTGACTGTGATATTTGGTGCTAACAAAGCATGTGTTGTTCTCTTTTAGATGACCCGTCTGGTGCTGCCCAGGATGGCTGAGAGGTGAGTTAAATGATTGGCTTCCATGTTTTGCGACATGACTGCAGTGTTGTTATGAATGAGGGGTTGTAACACAGGAAGAAAACCCTGAAAAATAAACCCTGAACACAAAGTTTCCACGGTGCTTTTTGGGAGATTTTGCTTCATAAAGGTGACTCTGTCTGAAAAGGAGGACGAGAAATCCTCTCCATCACTGCATCTCTTTTCCTCTCCTCCTTTGTTCGCAATGCTGACAAGCTTTCAATTCACACAAAGTGCTCTTCCCACCCCATTGGCTGCTCTGTTCCCATGTGACCCCGCCCGGCCAATAGCGGCGCAGGCACATTTGATGCCGTGTGAGGCTGGAGCGTCGCTCCACTACATCACTGCAGCAACAGGCTGCCATGGCAACACACACACGGCCACTACCACACTGTTTTAGTCTGTGTGTGTGTGTGTGTGTGCTGACTGTGTATAGACACAGGGTTCCCACTGGCCTGGAAAATCATTGAAAGTTTGAGGATTTGCAGCGAGAAAATACCTGTTAGAAGCAGCTCTGGCTCTGCTGTGTTAGTGGATCACATCCTGAGGAAATCCCTGCCATGAAAAGTGTGACAGCAGCATCATTAAAGCGGAGGATGTCTGCAGGACACACTCAACGCCAAATGAGCGACGTGTAGCTGAATCTGTTCACGTCACAAAAACACGATACAAGAAAACACATCTGCAGCCCTGATAGTTAACGTCTTAAATCCTCTTTGTGTTTCTCTCAGGTCTAAAGGAGTCATCCTCAACATCTCCTCTGCCAGCGGCATGTACCCCGTCCCCCTGCTCACTGTCTACTCTGCTACAAAGGTATTTATGACACCTGAATCCCTCTTTCTCTTTTAGGAACAAAGATTTGCATCACTTCTGCTAAATTGACCCTCTTCCATCTTTTTTCCGTGTGCAGGCTTTTGTGGATTTCTTCTCTCGTGGTCTGCAGGAGGAGTACAGGCGTCAGGGCATCATCATCCAGGTGAGTCATTATGATTCAGTCAACTTACACAGATTCATGTGGGAATTATTCACAGCATTCCCAACAAAAATAGTTTCCAGCTCAGTTTTATCCCTTTCTCTGAGCTCTTAGAGTTTAATCTCAAATCGAAGTCTTTCCTTCGACGTCCAGTTTTGCAGCAGAGGTGATTTGAACTGTTGCTCCAAACAAGGCCTGCATGTTCTGTTTTTAGCATCCCTGTAAAAGTCACTTCATGCGCCACCTTGTGTTTGCAGCGTGCACTGCAGGTTCACCTCAACAAACCTGGAGAAAGATTTTCACCTGAATTCACCAGATGCTGGATCAGTTTTGTCGCTTGTTTTAAACCCATTTCACTCATTTGAGAGTGACTTTTAGTGATCCTTACAGAACTATAGACTCATCGTGCATGACTATGTGTCCTGCAAGAATTATTGCTGGTAGATTGTGTTTTGAATTTTAGTTGCAAAGCTGAGGAGCATCAACACCTTGATCAGAGCTGTATGAATTAAGACAGACTGATTTACTGAACGAGTTTTCTCTTTGTGTCCCTGCAGAGCGTGCTGCCCTTCTTCGTTGCCACCAAAATGACTCGTATCAGGAAGCCCACCCTGGACAAACCCACCCCAGAGCGTTACGTCGCAGCTGAGCTCACCACTGTGGGTCTGCAGAGTCAGACCAACGGATACTTCCCCCACGCCGTCATGGTAAGAAGAAGGAAACTCAAACTACTGATGATGCACTTCATATCGGCTCTATGTGGCAAAAACACAGTGTATCAAACATTACAGTCTGTTTAAAGAAATCTTTGACTGCTTTTAAAAAATCAAACTGAACCACATGTGAAGAAGTTACATTCATCACAGACCCATGAATCTTTATTTTTTCAAAACTCTGACCTATTACTCACATTTAGGGACATTTCAGTGACTGAAAGTGAACAAACACCAAGTTAAGTTATTATCTTAATTAGGAAGATGAACACCAAACAAAAGCTCAGGTCTCAAAAGGTTAAAACACTTGTTGTGATGTAAAGTGTCTTTTATTTACTATGTTTTTAATGGCACTTTTAAGACTGCCAGCTTCTTAATTATGGCACCAAGTTCTTGGTGTTTAGACAAATATCAAATCTAAAAAACGAAATTCTCAGTGACATATTCACAGAGTAAGACATGAGCCGAAATCTAAACACTGTGAAAAAAAAAAACCAATCAACTATAGAAGCGGAAAAAGGCAACTGGAAAAAAAAAAAGGTTCATTGTTTCTTTTATTATGAAGGGACAAAGTCAGAATTCTGACTTAAATCTCATAGTTCTGACTTTTATTCCAAGAATCCTGACTTAAATTCTGAGTTCACATGAGTGCAATATCCTCAAACCAACTTGTTTTGTCACATCATTTTATAAATGTTATATATATTATATACAATTATATATATATATATATATTGAGCATACCTATTTTTGGTACGCACTGTAATTTCATTGCTTACTTTTTGAATGTTGTACTCATTGCTCACTTATTTTATTGTAAATTTTATTGCCCTTCTCTATATTATCCCTAATTATTTTTTCTACTCCTGTACTGTGTGATGAGCAACTAGTAACACTTAATTTCCTCAGTGCAATTAATAAAGTATCTCTGATTCTTATTTTATCTCAGAATTTTGACTTTAATCAATGCATTCGTTAACTGAGAGTTCTGACAATAAAATCAGAATTCTGACTCTTATCAAGGGGTTCTGTTTTTTTCCCCTCAAATTTATGACTTTAAACTCAAAAAAAATGTTCATAGGCATTTTACAAATGAATTTTTTTTTTTTGGTTGTCGTTTTTTGGTTGTTATTTTAACAGTGGCCCTAATTCTCTTCCGTGAGCAACACTTTCATTTAGATGTAAAACCATTATCTTTCAACAAAGCTGGTCCAAAAATGATGATTCAAATGTTTTAACTCATGCATTCATGCTTTTTGTCCTCACAGGGTTGGGTCACCACCAAACTCGTCCCCAGTAACCTGGTCATCTTCTTCGGAGCCAGAATGAACCGTCTGCAGCGCACTGGGTACCTGCACCGGAGGAAGCTGCGCGAGCAGAAGAACGGAGCCAGTTTAAAAAGTGAATAAGAAAAACGTCTGCAGACACCTGCTCGGCTCTCACCTGCTGCAATGTTTAAACAAAAAAAAACAAACAAAGAGAGAGAGAGAGAGAGAGCGATTGTGTGTGTTTGTATCTGTGCCATTGATCCTCCAGGGTTGCCTGAGATTTCACCTTTTTGCCTTTGGTAAATGTGCACATCAGTGTTTGTGCACGACCTTGTGTTGAGAAGTAAAACTTCAACCCTGATGTGATTTTTCTGGACAGAAATCTCCAAAGAAGGCAGGAGCTGAAAAGATAATAAAGTGCTGCTCTTAGCAAAGGACATCATCTTTTTTTTGTCACTGACACTGTTGGTGGAAACATTAAAGCCATAAATAAGTGATTTGTTAACCCTGCTGTTGTAAGCAGTGGATGATGGTGGTGGGTCTTTTTTATATGTATGTATTATTTATTTTAGAACAAATGAGCCAAAGACGGAGCTTTAGAAAAGATTTCAACCCGTTCACAAATCAATAAGCCATTTAAAGATGGCGCCTCTTACTGCTGTCATCTCAGTTTAACACTATCACTGATCTATTGGCTCTTTCTGCCTTTTTTTCTATAATACTGTGTGTTTGCATTATATTTAAGATGATACTCTGTGGTGGGTTATTGTAGCACCAAAGTATAACTTATTCCAAACCAAAGACGTTCGTTTATTTTCCACTGACGTGCCTTTCTACTGATATAAACGCCTGGTGTGGTCAGACTCAACGAGCGGGTGTTGCTGGTTAAAAATGTTTTGAGGATGTAAATCAGTTGGTGCTGCTCTATTTTCTACCTTTTGTATAAAAATGGAAATCCTGCAAACCTCTGGATATTAGATTTCATGTCTCAGGGGTGAAGAATGATGTAAATCCTAAGCTGTGGTTCAGTGTTTACTTGTAGATTTTGTCACTTATGTACGATCAAACCTTTCCTCCAATTAAAATAAAAACGTTATCCTCTTTACAAAGTTAATGCACAGCTTAAAAAAACTCTATATGACTTGATTTGACCTGTGCCTGAACTAAACTGCCTTGTGAATCCTTATCTTCTGTAAAGAGTCTTTTAATATGCTTAGAAATTGAAATTTCTTCATGTAAAATGCACTGTTTACGTTTATACTGCTGGCAACTTTTGTTTTATATGGTTTGTTAATAAAAGCTCTGGCATACAGCACATTCATGTGTACTCTTCTTCTTTTCTATTTCTTTTAAATTACCACTTCAGGAGGAAAATAAGAGTCTCAGAACTCTTAAAGTTAGAGCTCTGTCAATGTACATACCTTATATTTTGTGCTTATACTTCAATTTTTATCTGACACTTCTGCCTATTTTTTCATACTTGTCCAATATTGTAACACTTTTTTGAATGAAAGTAGCTGTAAACTTAAAAAAAAAATAATTCTCAAGGGGCTCAATCAAATATTTCTAATTTTGAGATTGGCAGTCGACGGCTGAAGCTGCCTCTTTTATTGTGCAGTAAATTAAAGGAGACTTTCCAGGAAACACTGGACAAATAAACTACACTAAACCAAAGCACTCTAATAGTTTCTTGCTGCATGTACTTAAAACGTCAAGAGAATTTCATACAGGGTAAGTGCAACAGGAAAAATAATTGTAAACTTTATTGATATGAGGAATTTTGAGACAAAAAGTGGTTTGGGATCAAAAGTAGAATTATTTATTACATATATATATATATAGTCCTCTTTAAGTTTGCACTGTATATGATGAACTATGGGTTTATTTTTTTAGGCTGTAATGATGTTTATATTTCTTCTCATTAAGCTGGAGCAGATTTAAAGTTCAAAACTAGATTTTGATCTTACCTTTGCAGAAATGTGAAAGGCAAGGCAAGTTTATTTTTACTGCACATTTTGGACACAAGACAATTCAAAGCACCTCACATGGACTCACAAATAACTATGGAAAAGATCAGCAAGAAACATTGACAGAAAACAAAAAAAAAAAATCAGAATAAAACATTTTTTGTGAGGAAAGAGGTAAAATATGAATAAAATATAGAATATGTTGTATTATTATAACAATAAAATTTGGCAAAAATATTCTTTAAAAAGGCAGCTGTGTACTTGATGAAGAAACATGGTGTGATACGATTAAATCTTTGAAGAAGTAATGAATTAGAACACTAAAAAAGGGAAAACACGATCTAAATATGAGCAAGTTTTTGAGCAAGAAGATAAGGGTCATTGAAAAAAAAAAAAAAGTGTCCAATGTCTTTCCTGTTATGATTCAGAGGAATCAAAAGGGAAAATTCTGACTTCAACTTCAGAAGTCTGACTTTTTTTTGGAATTACAATGAAAAAATATTGGACCTTAATTGATTTGATCTATTTATTCATTTAATCATAATTATTATTATTATTATTATTATTATTATTATTATTATTATTATTATTATTATTATTGTTGTTATTATTATTATTATTATTATTATTATTATTATTATTATTATTATTATCATCATTATTATTATTATTGTTATTGTTATTATTATTATTATTGCTATTGCTATTGTTATATATATATATATATATATATATATATANACTGCATCAGCCAGAGGAGCCCAAATGACATTTGTGACCAAGTGGAAAAGTTTGTAGATTTCTCTGAAATACTGATAAAAAAGGTTTTTTCACTTCATTGGTGACTGGAACAATTTCCATGTCAGGTGGTACAACCAATGTAATAATGTGAAATGTTATTTTAACATCAAATGATTTATCTTATTCACAAATAAAAGAAATGAAACACACAAAATGAAAATGTATGAGTCACTACAGACACTTGAGAGATACTTGCCAATAATTTCACACAGAAAAAATAACAGGAACATATAAATATAGTTTCATATATTTGGTTGCACCACCTGACATTTTTGGGTGCTCAAATTAAAAATACTAAAAAATAATGAACCTAAAATCTTTGAAATGTTGGTCAACTACTGAAATCTGTTAGAAAACATAATTCTTCACTCAGAAATATGTTTTTATCCATTTTCAAAGACCCCTGGGTCAATGACCCTCTTTTTGTCATTGACCCAGTTACATTTTTCATGATATTTAAATTTTTTAGATGTAGCTGTTTATGCAAACAGAGTTTCTTTTCTTATTTTTGATCCCTCAAGAATCCTTCTCTTCAGAATCAGAATCAGAATCAAAGTCACTTTATTGTCCAGTCGAGGGGAATTAGCGTTGCTGCTGGAACACACAAAAGACAAGGCAGACAATAAGACACAATTAAAAGTCTAAAACACAGAAATAATACGCAACAAAATGCCTCGTAAGAGACACAGTAAGAAACACCGTACATAAACAAAAGCACAAACCATATTCAGTCCAGAGCTCATACCAAAAATGGAGAGTAACATACAAGTAAATGTAGAAAAGTGCAAAGTGTTTTCTCCCTCATGTCTTTGTGTTTTTCTTATTCAAAATGAGAATCAAAAAAGAAAATATCTTCCCCTTCAACTTAGCAAGTGAAATAAAATTTGCCATATGAGTCAAAACTGCTCTTCTCTTGTTACAATTATTTATTCCTCATTTTATTTATCGAATTTGATTCTTTTTCTCATGAAGTACGATTTATTGCTTGTGCTTATTTAACAACACATTATAATCGGATTGGGGGTTTTTTGCAAATCGTTCAAAATCCAAGAGTTCACATAATATTTGACTTAAATTAAGATCAGAACACATTTTTTGATCAGCTGATGCAGAATTTCACTTAATTCCATAGGTTCCTGTACTTTTCTTTCTTTTTTTTCAGTGCATAAGAGATTATCTACCCTTCTGTGTTTCCTGAATGTGTCCAGAGAGTTTATCTGTGTTTTGAAGACAGCTTGCGTTTTTTTTCACTTCACAGACGCGATGTCAGATAAACGTCAACGCGCCAGAGTCCAAGGTTCCTGGGCCAAACCGCTGCCCAGACCCTCAGGACCAGCAGGTGATGCAAAACCTGATTTATACTCTTGATTTGTTCTTTGAGACTTTAAAGCCTCAAATAGCTGGAACATGTCACTACTCTTTTGCCTGAAATGTTATTTGAAAATGGATAAAAAACATATTTCTGAGAGAAGAATTATGTTTTCTAACAGATTTCAGTAGTTGACCAACAGTTTTGAGGTTCATTATATTCTAGTATTTTTAATTTGAGCACCCAAAAATGTCAGGTGGCACAACCAAATATATGAAAATATATTTATATGTTCCTGTTATTTTTTCTGTGTGAAATTATTGGCAAGTATCTCTCAAGTGTCTGTAGTGACTCATACATTTTCATTTTGTGTGTTTCATTTCTTTTATTTGTGAATAAGATAAATAATTTGATGTTAAAATAACATTTCACATTATTACATTGGTTGTTCCACCTGACATGGAAATTGTTCCAGTCACCAATGAAGTGAAAAAACCTTTTTTATCAGTATTTCAGAGAAATCTACAAACTTTTCCACTTGGTCACAAATGTCATTTGGGCTCCTCTGGCTGATGCAGTTTCCTGTTTCCTGTTTTATTCTCTTCACTTTAAAATAAAAGTCTAATGTTACGGTTGCACCACCCTGACATTTGACAAGGTGAAAATTACGGGACAAAAGTTTTTTACATTTCTCAACAGCTTTAAAATTCTTTTTATTTGCAAAGAATGTTTTATTTAAAAAGGTTCAAGCATAAAATATTGCACTGTGTTTTTAATTTCCATTTACAATAACTGACATTCAATTTTTAGAGTTTAATTACTGTGGATACTTGTCAGGACCCAACGTGGTGGACTGTAAAACCCCCAAACTCCTTGGTTTTGTGTTTTTTTGTACAATATAAAATTATCAAATTTCTACACAAGTTTATTGTGTCCAAAGTATCTTATTTCTTTATGTACAGATGAAATACTCAATTCATGATGGAAGGAAATATTGCACTCGGACACAAAAAAAGGGACGTCACGTCATTGACCCGGATATGTTTGTTTGACAGCTGCCGTTCGAAACAACCAACAGCCCAAAAGTGTCCCAACAGATCCTGCTTCATGGGGATGTGGATCTCAGAAAACACAGACATCATTTGAGTTTCACCAGCCCTCTCAGGTTCACAGAAAACCCTCAACAACATTTAACTTATCTAGTAAAAAGTTGAACCTCTGAAAATGTTATTTAAGAAACCTGCTGGGTCTCTCTTTGTCTGATTTCAGCCAATCAGAGAAGTTCCTCCAGAGAAGGTGATAGAGTAAGTTATTCTCCATCTACAGGATTCTTCAGACTTTAATTTTTGTAAAAACTATCTTGTTTTTATTGTCTCATGATGTGTTAGCTTGTTTTTTAGCTTGTTACTTTGCACAAGTTGGCTCATTTATTCATTAATTTGCTCTTGACAGAAAAGCTGGAGATTATGAATTAAGCCATGGACCTTCAGGAGTGTCACAGTGAGTCAAATCCAACACCCAAAGATTTAAATTATTTCCTCCTGATTTGTATCAAACCAGCTTCCAGTGAGGGCGACACATCTGATTGACTGTTAAGTCCACTAGATGGCAGTCGTCACATAAACAATAGTGTTTCCTGTGCTTTCTAAGGCCATGTTTGTATTCCCAGGACTCTCAGATGTGATATGTGGTTTGGTAGGTCCAGAATAAATAAGCAGCATGTGCCATATACTTCGAAAAAAAGATGACTAGCATTTCTCTTTTCTCATGAAACCAAACAGATTATAACCTGTGATTGACCCCAAATAGTGCTGGATTCATCTTTTTATCACTAATCTACATCTTTGGTGTTTACTTCCTGTAGCAGACGGCTCTTTGCAAACCACAAACATGTTATTTCTCAGTATAAACAGTGAAAAATAAAAGCAGATTCAGGTATTTACAACAGATTAGACATATTCCTTCTGCTCTCTCAGCACCCCAAAAAAGTCAGATTTAAAAATGTTTCATCCAAAATTTGTCACTTCCAGTGTCACAAAGTCGTTTCTGTAACTTAGGAATTAAAACCACAAGCAGTGAAAAATAAATGAAATCATTTTTTAATAATGAAATTTTTAGAAAAACTCAGTGAAGTTCACAGCAACAAATGTCAGAGATTCCTGAGCTACAATTCCAAAACATGTAGAGATGTTTTGGGGATGTGTGAGCTACAAAGGCTCAGGAAACTTGGTCCAAACTGTACTTACTTCCTACTTACGTCGTACAATAGTCTTTTATGACCTCCTTTTAAATGTGAGTAGTCGGGTCTTCGACGTGTACTCTGCATGAACCTGCAAGTGTGTACTGTTACTAGGTTTTGTGTTCCTGTTCACCTGGACAGTAACCCTACAGCAGAATAAAGTGAAGGTTCTGGAGTGGCCATCTCAGTCTCCTGACCTTGTGAGAACACTTGGAAAAAAGTCAGGAAGTCGAAAAAAATGGTCCGAAAGTAGCAAAAAGGACTGAAAAGTGACTAAAACGGGCAAAAAAACAGTCACAGGTAGAGAAAAGAAGTTCATAAGGTTGTTGTCATACTGTTACTAATGTCAATGTTCATTTCCGAATATGTGTTCATATAACTACACATAAGATGGCTACAGAAGGATAAAGTGAAGGTTCTGGAGTGGCCATCTCAGTCTCATGACCTCAATATCATTTAGCCACTCTGGGGAGATCTCAAACCTGCAGTTCATGCATGTGAAGAACTTTCTCGTTTCTTAAAGTTGTATGGAGACACTAACAGGTATTTCAGTCTGCTCTATGGAGCTTTAAAGAGTGGATGAACATCTTTTTTGGTGTTATTTTCAGAAAAGCATCAAGCTGACAGGAAAAATATTTATAACCAGGGATCGATAATTGAGGCTTTATACTGAATCTTTAAGTTGTCCTGTATTAGATCTTCTTGCACAAACACTAAAAACATGCCCTACATTCTTGTTTTCCTGGCCTGTGCTGGATAAACTGTGTGAGAGTGTTTGTCTGTGTGTTTTGTTTTTGCAGACTGCGGCTGCTACCGGGGTTCCTCCCCCCCGAAGAGGCCGACTGGATGTTCAGTAAACTGCTGGCAGAGCTTCCCTGGTCCCAGAAGACGAACTACAGACAGGGTGGGTATTAACGGGGAAAGAATAGCAGTGAGGGAGGAGTGAAACGTGATCTGATGATGTATCTTTGAGGGATGACGAGAGAGAGGAGGGTGAGGAGGGTGAGGAGGGTGAGGAAGGTTTCCCCCCGCAGCTGCTTCTCTGTGAGGTCACGGGGTCATGTGTCAGTTTTTTTATGATGGGTCAAAAAAAAACAGAGAGTCAAAACAATGATATTTGCAATCTTGCAATGAATCAAAAGAATTTCTTTGAAACGTTATTTGAAAATTTAGTGATTAAATAGAAGAAAATGTAAAACTTATTCCTCACCTTTCTTCATTTTGAATTAGTAAGGGTCAAAATTAGGTACTGTCCTTCAGATCAACCGGTTGGAAAATAAATGTCAACACGGGTTTTCAAATTTGGGGAGTCGTCTTAAAGACTAAAAAAAAAAAAANNNNAAAAATTTAAACCCCTCAGAAAAATTTCTTATTTTTTTTTTTTTTTTTTTCATTTTTATTTTCTCAGAAAATATGAATGATAACACAAAACCCTTTCTGTCACCCATAGTTAGAGGTTGGGTGAAGACATTTATTAACAAACAACAGTGTTAACTCTTTTTAAATCATGATGACAAAAGAAAGTATTTCACAGTAGCTATCATTCATATTTTTTTGAGAAAAGGCCAAAGAATCAGAAATTCTGCTGGAGGGTGTAAACGTTTGGACACAACTGTAAATACATACACCTAGCTACGCATATATACACGACTGTACAATATGATATAAGTTATTTTTATCCATTGTCACCATTAATTAACACTCCATAATACAAATAAGCCACTTTAATTTCTGAAATATGTCACCCATAGATCTGACCTATACACCCGTCTCCACTCACACACGCCAACAAATACACACCCCAAATCTATCAAGTATTCACACATACATAAAAACACTCAAACACTTTTTATTTATTTATTTACTCATTTATTTATTTATTATACATATATATACATACAGATGTGTGTGTGTGCATACACATACTTTCCCAGGTTCCTACACATCCTTAAAACTAAGGCCTTAAAAAGTCTTAAAATCATTAAAATGTTAAATTCTGGTCTTAAATAAATGACTCAAAGGTCTTAAATTTGTCAGGGTGGGATTTGTTGATGTTTTGTTTTTTTTTGCGGGACTTTTTGAGAAGGAGATTTAGAGTAAAAACTTTCTCACAAGCTGCTGATATAATTTATCTGCATCCTAGTTAGGCAGTCTGTGACTATGAGTCACTGTTTGAACTTTTATGTACAGATATTAACCAATGAGCAGCTTAATGTTCAATAAACAGTCAAAAAGTGAACTTGAATGAGTCTCATTAAGTGACACGCGCTTTGATTTAGTTGTAATGCAGCAGGATCCTCAAACCTTCGACCGTATTTATGTGTTTTTGGTTTTAAATTTCATTCAAAGTGGCATTAAAAAGATCTTAAAAAGTCTTAAATTTGACTGAAGCCTGCAGGTACTCTGCCTTCACACACATACACAAACTCAAAACTATTAAAGTAAGTGATTGTACAACTGGATTTCCCTTTTCACAGCAGCTTTTTTTCCTCAGTCTGAATAAGATTTCAGCAGAAGTTGCAGCCTCTCTCTTCCAGTGCACGTCCAGCAAAGGCCACAAGTGTTTCAGTGAAAGGAAAGAATAAGTCACATTGTGTGCGGACAGACTATATACAGGGAGCTGGTTGAACTGGGTCCAGACTTTGCCTCAGAATCAGCCTCTCGCCCTCTCTCTCTCCCTCTCTCTCTCTCCGTCAGCTGGCTCTCCTCCACCTCGTGTGTTACTCTGCGATAGCTCCGCAGCAGAGGAGCAGCATGATGAAGACAAGTGACAGAGATGATTTCCAACCAGCTGCACGTTGTGTAATCTCCATCCATCTCTCCGGAGACTTTGTCAACAAAAGTCCTCGTGATGTTCGGGTTCAAAGAGGAAGTAGTGGAAAAACCACCTTTCTCACATCCTGTGTGTCATTTATTTTCTCTTTTAAACCCCCTGACTCAGTTTTTCCGACCATCGCTCAGGTCTTTGAACGACATCTTATCAAGTTGTTCAGAACTTGTTCATGTTTTCCTCTGATAGCGAATCGTGGCTGAAATATTACGGCTTTTGAACGTTGATAAATGACCACTCTTGTTTTAAACGATCGCTCCCAGAGTCCCTAAATATTTTAGTACCATAAAAAGTCAAAAGCAGCTCGGGCAGTTTGTTTTGGTTCAGAGAAGGAGGCTGGTTCTTGGAAGTTCACAGACAGAGAGAGACACTTAGTAGGGCTGCACAATATTGCGAAAAAAAATGATGTGGCAATATGTTCTTAAAGTTTCCTGCTTCACTCTGTTCTGCTGAATTTTCTCTGAAATGATGCATTTGCACAATGCATTTAGTGAAGATGGTCCGCCTTGGAAAGAGAAAAAGGATGATTTCTGCAGGAAGCAAAACAAACTTTAAGCAACACTTCACTGTGACATTAAACTTCGACTGTTTCAAGTTTTATGGCAGCTCATGAAATCATCCAGTGTTGAAAGTAGGAGGTGAAATAATAAAATGTGCAATCAGGAGATCCAAACTTTGATCTGAAAAACAAATGTAAAGCCCTTAAAAGCCAGAAAGCTGTTAATATGTCTGTGATATAAATGTTGCACATGCACATATTGCGATGACAATATTGAAATGATATATGGTGCAGCATTGTATCAGCTCTCTGCATCCTGTCATTCAGCCCAACATTAGCTTTGAAAACAATCCATCCATCCTCTGTTGAAGAGAAAATTGCTTCGACCTCATTACTGAAGCAAAGTACAGATGGATTTTAGAGCCTTTTCTTTCCTTTGTTGAAGATAATGTTTAAGGGATTCAATATGCAGATTTAACAACACAGTGTTTTTAAATTACCACCTGAGTCATTTTCATTCTCACAAATCAGTTCCTAAACTAAACCAAACCAACAAAACTTCTCAGTTTATGTGTCAGAAAGAGATCTGAAAATGTGCTGATGTTAGTCTGTGTAGATCAAATTTAAGGATGAATAACTGTGAAATCTGACCCCGCTGCTTGGATTATATTTTAGTTATTCTCTGTTTCTCTATTCAGTGAGCGCAAGGTTTATTTCTGACTTCTTCTGCCTCATAACAAAACGCCGGTACACGTTTCCTTCTTTGTCGTTTCTTATAAAGGTGTGTTTGTTTACGTGTTTGTTCAGGTGACGCATACGATGAGCCCAGACTGACCTGCTGGTACGGAGAGCTGCCGTACACGTACGCTCGCTCCACGATGGCTCCGAACACACAGGTGAGAGTTATCCCCTTAAAATCCTTAAATCCTGTTTGCTTTTCCACAGACGAGAGTCGGGTCATTAGGTCACTAAACAGGTCTGAAATGCGTCAGGGATTCCTCCCAAAACAAATAAACCCACTGACCCAGATAAGGATCATTCTCCTTTATACACTCTCCTTATCAAAACCTTCAAAATAATTTTTTACCGTTGGATCTTGAAAAGGTTATAAGTAGAGTTTTGAAAGGCAAAAAGAAGAAATGGGGGTTAAGAGCACAGCTTTTAAAAGACATAATCTGCACAAAAATGTGGATTTAAGTTCATTTTCTGTCAGGTATTCACACTGTCATGACCTCCTCATGGTAAAGGCGAGAAAGCTTTTGCTAAAAGCCAAAGTGACTTTTTGGGAACCAAAACACAAGCTTTAGTGCCCTTCTAGTTGGAAACCACACTAATCTTTCCCCTTAGCTGATTAGAATATGATTAACTACTCTCTTGAGCTCTCTCTGTAATGATTGTTTTCCCCTTTTTTTCTTTCTTTTGACCGTGATGTATCTGTTTGAACAGCATAAACTGAATGTCTATGTGTTTAAATAGATACATTTGTGTATATATGTTTACAAATGAATGTATGTGTATATGGGTCAATGACAAAAAGAGGGTCAAAAAACGTATTTTGAAAAGTTCTTTGAAAATGGATAAAAAACATATTTCTGAGAGAAGAATTATGTTTTCTAACAGATTTCAGTAGTTGACCAACATTTCAAAGGTTTTGGGTTCATTATTTTTTAGTATTTTTAATTTGAGCACCCAAAAATGTCAGGTGGCGCAACCAAATATATGAAAATATATTTATATGTTCCTGTTATTTTTTCTGTGTGAAATTATTGGCAAGTATCTCTCAAGTGTCTGTAGTGACTCATACATTTTCATTTTGTGTGTTTCATTTGTTTCATTTGTGAATAAGATAAATAATTTGATGTTAAAATAACATTTCACATTATTACATTGGTTGTTCCACCTGACATGGAAATTGTTCCAGTCACCAATGAAGTGAAAAAACCTTTTTTATCAGTATTTCAGAGAAATCTACAAACTTTTCCTGAACCAGTGTTTACAGTAAACCCGAGGAGACCCTGATGCAGTTTCCTGTTTCCTGTTTTATTCTCTTCACTTTAAAATAAAAGTCTAATGTTACGGTTGCACCACCCTGACATTTGACAAGGTGAAAATTACGGGACAAAAGTTTTTTACATTTCTCAACAGCTTTAAAATTCTTTTTATTTGCAAAGAATGTTTTTTATAAAAAGGTTCAAGCATGAAATAATGCCACTGTATTTTTAATTTCAAATTACAATAACTGACATTCAATTTTTAGAGTTTAATATGACACCTATGAACAGTCCTGCCAACGTGGTGGACTGTAAAACCTCCAAACTCCTTGGTTTTGTGTTTTTTTGTACAATATAAAATTATCAAATTTCTACACAAGTTTATTGTGTCCAAAGTATCTTATTTCTTTATGTACACTACTTTATGAGTTAAGTACTTGGAAGGAAATATTGCACTCAGACACAAAAAAGGGACGTCACGTCATTGACCCATGTACATGTGTGTGTTAATATATTGTATTTTTGCTCAGGGACTAAGAAGAGCCACTCGACAAGCCCTGAAGGTTTTTTTTGGCCCCTCCTGCTCATCTTTGTGGCAACTTTTTTTTGCTTTGCTCAGTTTTTCTTTTGTGTTACTTTCATATGTGCAATAAACAAATAAGATAAATAAAAAATAAGTAGAACACATCATGTTCTGCTTTTTCTGAACAATGGAACAATGGAGCTGACGGTTGTTCAGGGGCGTCCTTCATGACTGAGGGCCCTGCTCTGTCTGATAATGACTGCGTTTTTTAACAGGAAACTCTCTGTCTGTCTGTGTTCTCTCACAGTGGCATCCGTTGCTCTTAACCCTTCGTGAGGCCATCGAGCAGGCGACTGGATGCAGCTTTAACTCTCTGCTGTGTAACCTTTATCGGGATGGTCACGACAGCATCGGTTGGCATAGCGACGATGAGGCGTCGTTGGGGGATCAGCCCCACATCGCGTCCCTCAGTCTGGGAGACACCAGAGTTTTCAACCTCCGCAAAAAGCCTCCACCGGTGAGATGATGTCACATTACCTCTTCTTTACTTCAGGACTAGACATCTCCCTTTCTCTGAATTAAAATGTTTCACTTTTCAGGAGGTTCAGCAACTTTTGATGCCACAAATTGAGCAAATCTCATGTTGGTTTTGCTGAAATCTCATGTGACTTTTGAACAAAACATTTACAGATTACTTAAAGTCACGTTTATCTAGGGCAGGCTGTGTACTGACACCCAATGTTTATAATACTAAAAAAACACATTTTTACCCTGTTAAAGCAATGCATTTGAATATCTCTACTCTAATATTAAGCTGTGCAAAATAAATATAACACCTGTGAACTGATGGAGTGTATCCTGTATCTGACGGCTGCATATCTTGGCATAACCCTCTTATTTTACAAACACAAAGAGATTATCTAGCTTCTTGTCTTCTCCCGCTTCACTGAGCACAAATCCAGCTCCTAGTTTTCATTAAAATGGTCTCACAAAGTGTTTGATTCAATCCGTCTTAAACCTGCAAACACTCTCTCTGACCTCTGCTGCTCTTGCATGTGTTTTTTTTTTTTTTTTTTTTGTGGTAGTTAAACTCGGCTCCCCGTCAAACAGGCAGTCTCCTCCTTCGAGCAGATGCTGCTAAATAAAGCAGACGTGCTATAATAATCTGTATTAAAAAGAAGAAGAAGATACTGAAGGCAGAAAAGTTAAGAGCATCCAAAGGTGACGAGGAGTAAAAGTGGAGGCTGATGTCAGGTCTCGTGTTTAGGAACAGCTGAGTATTTAGAGGTTGTGTGTTATAACAAAGGTGATCGTAAACATTGATGTGGGTGTTCTCATGTGTTTAAGAGTAGAAATTCATCCTTCAGTCTTTACTGTGTTTTGTATCAGGAGGAAAATGGAGACTACATGTATGTGGAGAGGATTCGTGTTCCTTTGAGTCACGGGTCACTTCTGCTCATGTCCGGGGCCACACAAGACGACTGGCAGGTGAGAATCTCTAATAAAATCTTCAGTTAGTTGCTGAGAGTCACTTTACTTTGATGTGAACAGTTGGAGTGGTTCTGTTTCATGACTAACACTGACTCTGTTTACGCTAAAGAGTTTCTCCAACTCAGAGAACTTTTACTCATACATGATGAAAACATATCATGACACAATGATATTGATCTATTTTATGATTTTTATATAGATTCCTGTGTGCACAGAGGGAGACAGGAAGGTGGTCATCCCTCTTTGTTGCCCAGTTGTTGAAAAAAACACACCTAAGTGCCCTCATTGAAAACAAACTTGCATTGGAGAGCCTTCTCGGGTGCCAAAATACTCAAAAGTGCCCTCCTTGGGGCCAAACTTGCACGAAAGGGTCTTTTTGGGACCCATAACAAACACCAAAGTGCCTTCCAGGTTGGCGAACCACACTAATCTACCCCTTTTAAATGATTAAAACATGATAAACTGTCCCCTTGGGAGCCAAAGCCCATGCTTAAGCCACCTCTTTGGATCCAAAATACACAAAAGTGTACTCTTGGTGCTCTTAAGAAAGCCAATACATGCCTAAGTGTCCTCTCTCAAGCCTAATACACTCAAAAGTGCCCCCTTTGGTGCCAAAACACAGGCTTATGTGACGTCTATGGAGGCCAAAATGCACCTTAAAGTGCCCTTTTGAGAGCCACAATACTCAAAATTGCTCTCTTGGACGTCAAATCGCTTGCTAAAGTCCCTTTTTTCGTGTCAAACTTGCAGTATAAGGTCTTTTTGGGAGCCAAAATAAACGCTTAAGTGCCCTCTTGTCTGGCAAACCACACTTATCTACCCCTTTAACTGGATAAAACATGATAAACTGTCATCTTGGGAGCCAAAACCCACATTTAAGCCACCTCTGTGGATCCAAAATATGCAAAAGTGTGATGTTAGGGGCCAAAATGTGCTGAAGAGTCCTGTCCAAAGCCAAAGTACTAAAAAAATGCTCACTTTGGTGCCAAAACACATGCTTGATTTACCTCTTGGGATCCAAAATATGCAAATGTGGCCTCTTTGGGATCAAAACACTGGCTTGAGTTCATTTTCCTTGTGTCAGACTTGCACTAAATGGCCTTTTGGGAGCCAGAACACGTCCTTGAGTGCAGTTCTGGTGATATGGTGATAACCCATATGAACTGCCCCTTTGGCTGGTTTTAACATGACAAGCTGTAGTCTCTAAACCCATGCTTAAGTCACCTCTTTGGCTCCAAAACAGGCAAAAGTTTCCTCTTGGGAGCCAAAATATGCTTAAGTGTCCTGTCAGAAGCCTATATTTACTAAATTGCCCACTTTGGTTCCCAAATACATGCTCAAATGACCTCTTGAGATGCAAAACATGCCCTAAAGTGCTCTTCTGGGAGCCAAAAAACTCAAAATTGCCCTCTCCGAAGTCACAACATTTCCAGAAGTTCCTTTCTTGGTGTCAAACTTGAACTGAATGGCCTTATGGGAGCCAAAAACACTTGTTTAAGTGTTGTTCTGGTTGGTGAACCACACTAATCTACCCCTTTAGCTGGATAAAACATGAGAAACTGTTCACTTGGGAGCCAAAATAAGCAAAAGTATCCTTTTTGGGGCTAAAATGTGCACTTAAGTGTCCACTTTGATGCAAAAACGCATGATTATGTGACCTCTTGGAATCCAAAACACGTAAAATTGCCCTCTTGGGAATCAAAACGCTTGCTAAAGTTCCCTTCTTGGTGTCAAACTTGCACTAAATGGCCTTTCGAGAGTCTTTACATGTGCTGCAGTTGTGTCTGGTTGGTAACCCATACTAACTGTCCCTTTAGCTGATTATAACATGATGAAATGCCCCCCTGAGAGACAAAATGCTGTATATGCCTTTTTTTTCTTTCGCCCCTGCCTTTGTAAAAACCAACCGGCTTACAGGTCACAGCTCCCAAATCCCTCAAATGCATCTGAAACGATTAATCAGTCACTTCTTTTTTTTTTTTTTTTTTTTTTTTCCTTTTATTTTTATTGAAAAAAATTAGCATAACAATCAGGAATACAATTCACCTTTTTTCTTTTTCTTCTTTTTTCCAAATCCACATATGTATACATATATGTAAGTGGGAATACCGAAACATATTAAGATTTACACACATATGAATAAACCTACCCATACACTTACCACTTACACAGCAAGGAATAACTGTAAAGAACTATAAGTAACACAACCCCCTCCCCCATCCCACCCCAACTCATCTCAGCTCAGCAAAAAAGACGAGAATATATAGAACATATTCATGTTTTATACAGCACAGAAAATAAAAATAAATAAAATATATAGCGACAGGCACACATTTAGTTGGGCAGTAGCTCCAAATTTTTGAAAAAAGAAATAAAGGGTTGCCATTTATGAAAGAACTTGTCAGTGTGTCCCCTCAATGTATATTTAATCTTCTCAAGCTTTAAAAAAAAACATGGTATCTTGAAGCCACTGAGAGATGGATGGATATTTAGTAGACTTCCAATGTAACAATAAG
>RPOG01003424.1:29146-64068 GCA_008086565.1 Thalassoma bifasciatum
AAGTAAGGAAGTGAAAGCTATAATGTCCTTTTGTGTAGTATCCAGAGCCACTGAAGCATCAGGAATCCCAAATATAGCAATCAGAGGCGAAGGCTGCAAATTAACACCAAGTACAGTAGACATAACACTAAAGTACCCCTTCCAAAAAACATTTAGATCAGGACAAAGAAAAAACATGTGACTAAGGTGACAAGGAGAGAGATGACTAATCAGTCACTTCTTTACAAAGTTAGGTGAATTTAAAGGAGCAGGAAGTGAAGAAAAAGCTGTTTTCTTCAGTTTTTGTGTCACTGAATGGTGTTCGGTGTCAGTGATAATTCTGCTGCTCTTTGGATAAAGCTTTAACCGTCTTTGCTACGATGCTGACGTGTCGGTAGTGTGTCTGTTTGAGTTAGTGGCACGTGTGAAGTAGTGTTTGCAGACAGTGAAAGATGACAGAGCTCCTGTTTTGCAACCTCTCTTTGCTGCATGTATGTAAAGGTTACAGGTGAAATCTGACACTTGTAGTTTCCATCTTCAGTGTGTACGGTTGAATATTTACTCTCAGGGTGAAGCATGTGTACTCTCTTGCATTGTTGATAGTTATACTTAAAGCCAAATTAAGCTCAATGTAGGCACTTATTGAAGGCTGATTGTTGATAGAAACCTAAAACCATTTAAAAAAGCTTTATTTATGAAAGTTTTGTGAGCCACATTTGTAGTTCATGACTCAGAAATCCAGTGTTGGTGTGTGTGTTACGACCTTAAGGCTCACCTCCTGTGCTCTGTACCAGTTATTGTTATGTTCACAGCCAAAGATAAGACTTTAAATAGTTGAAAAACAGAGTTATCTGTTTGGTTATAGAAATAGACTTTGCTCTAAGGTTTCCTAAAATATCATCAAAACAAGAAAACAATCTGTTTCCTGAGTTCACCTTCAGTATTTAGAGTAAACACTGACAAGTAAACAGACGAGCTCTGAGTCAGGTCAGACCAAGATTGAACTCACCTTCACTGCTCCTGAACATGTGTGTGTGTGTGTGAGTGTGTGTGAGTGTGTGCATATAAGTGTTCAACACGTGAGAGGACGGATCCGTGTTGGAGCAGCGACTTCCTCCTCAGGCAGCCAGGATGGATGGAGAGGACTGCAGAGCTTCAACATAATGAGAGTAATTAGTTTCACAATGAAGGCAGCAGACAGGTTTATACCAACGCATGAAAGAGGAGGAAAGGTCTTTGTGTTTGGAGCAGAGGGAGTGAGTTTGGAGCTGGTCTCTTATGAAGGCAATTAGGTCACATTCAACAGAGAGTTTATGAAGAAGGACAAAAGCTTTAACGTCAGGACGACTAAATACTTTTTGAGGCGCATGTTGTGAGAAAAGTGAAAAAACTTCAGATTTCTGTCCATTTACAACCCACAGATCTGACGCTTGAAACCAACAGGCACTTAAAAAAACGTCATCTGCATCAGAAATTTCAAACTTGCTTTGCGCTACTAAACTACGCTGCAAGCTTACAAAGTTTGTTTGTTGTCACTTTTCACACAACAGCGCTACGTAACTGTTGATAAATGCATGACCTTGTTGCATCGTATCTCGTAAAAGGTTGTTTGAGCAAGAAACGTAAAGTTAAAAAGGAGATCTGATCTACTTTCACCTTCAAAATAAATACATCAGGACAGTTTCCATGAGTCCTCCGACCAACAGGGGTCGCTGCGATCCACTTCATCCAGGTTCTCCCCAAGACTCCCCAAGTGAGCTGATCCCATAGACTGTATAATGAGTGGACGTTACGACGTTCGGCTCAAACTGAAGCCTCCAGCAGATGCCCCGCCCCCTGGTGTCTGGCTGCAGTATAGGTCATAAGCCCCGCCCCCTGGTGTCTGGCTGCAGTATAGGTCATAAGCCCCGCCCCCTGGTGTCTGGCTGCAGTATAGGTCATAAGCCCCGCCTCCCCATGTATTCCAGATATGAGCCGGGAAAACTTTAAAAATTACCATACCTCTTAGAAACGTTTCTCTCATCTTTACTCTAAGGTGGTATGACGACGTCATTTGGCTGCATGGTGTTCAGGTGTTTTTTTTTCCTGAGAAGTTAGTTTCTCATTAGTTATTGGACGTTAAAAACCGCGATATAAGTTTTGTTTTACGATAGTTGACAGCTGCCGTTTGTGAGTAGTTTTTATCGGGGATATAAGAAACTTCGGGAAAGAGCCAAAAGGAGACTAAACCTTCTGAAGGAGAAGAAATAAATATTTTTATTTCTCTTTTTTACTTGGCTCCACCAGAAATTCTCTACTGCGCAGACTCTGGCTGCACAATGGCGGCTAGAGAAACGGGGTTTTTTGGCTTCAAAAACGTAGAACGGTGACAGGCGGAAGCACGCTGTCCATTCTATATACAGTCATTGGGTGATCCCCATCAGACCTGTTTGTTTTCTGCACACATTTTTAAACATCAAACCTGAATCATCTGGAACTTCTCTCTTTAAAGCAGTGAGTGAAAAACTGGAAGCAGACCAAGAAGTTGAAGTACCCAGAGAAAAAAGGTCACCTGTGTTTTATGGCGACGCCTCCGTCAGTGTCCCAGCAAAGGTTTCACGGCAGCTGTAAAGATCCACCCTGAGAAAGATCACAGCATCCATTAATCCTCCTCTCCTGTGACTGCCACCCTGGTCCGCCCAATGAAACCTCCTGGCTCTGCTCAAAGCTTTAGAAACAAGCGCTAAATATTTAACTAAGCCAGTCAATCCTTGGCTTTGTTTTGAAAAGGGATCCGGGTTATTGCTGCCTGTTCCAGACTCTTTCTTTTGGCTCTGATGTGGAAAAAAACAAATCTTCACCTCCTTTCAGATGTAGGTGAGGGAGGAGAGCGTTGGTGTCTCTGAACCTGGTTTTCGTGATAAAAGTTCAGCGTTCTGACTTTTATCACTTTTAATGTCAAACACAAAGAAGAAGTGTTTGGCTGTTTTCCAAACCTCCTCCTACTTCGGCTGAAATTCAGTTTGTAGTATCAGTATGCGAAAACTTGAGAGATCTGTAGTAAACTACAAGTTCCCGGATGTTTCTACTGATCCAAGAAAATTTCTCTGTCTGCAACGAACCAGTCTACCTGGCGTACTGTTTCCCACAATGCATGGCGCTAATGCCGTTTGTGAATTTGGGGTGAATTACTGACACCTACTGGAATAAATCAGCTCAACTACAACACGACAACAAAAATGTGAAACGGTCCCAGAGATAAAAGTGAAGTGACAGGAAAGAAACAGCGGTAAATCTGCTCACTTCATCATGAAAGAGCTGTTTACTTTTACCAAATTCATAAAAGCCCGTAAATCAGTTATCACTTTTTTTATTTTCAACTAACAGCCTACGTGGGTAATGAGGACGCAGTTTTTACACCAGCTGTAAAAATAAAAAGTGAGTTTGTTTCAGATTTATTTTCAATACACGATAACTTTTGGTGCAAGATCAAAAATCAAATATGGTGATTTTGCTGTAATAGGCTTCTATACCTTTGCAAATTTGATAAAGTTGGGACTCTAATCTCTTCCTGAATTTGTTGTTTTTCTAAATGAATTAAAAATGTTCCTTGAACCACTAAAAATAATGAAAATGCCATAAAAATTCTCAAAAAATGTACAACTTCCTTCACATGCTTAATTTAATTTATTTATTTTCCTTTGTATCTCATTGACGAATACTTTAACTTATCTACTTTTATTGCTTCTGTAACTTCTCCACTGATTGATGTGGTGAATTAATGACTGAAATGTACTCATGGTTTATTTATGATAAAGATCCAGAGTAGTATACGACTTAACGGGTCCAACAAAACAGTCATACTACATACTTCATGTGAAAGTAGTAGGCGGTTTGGAAAGCAGCTGTTGTTTCATGTTGACATGTTGTTGGTTGACCTTTGTGCAGAGGTCAGAGGTCAGCAAAATACTTCATGTTTTGGAAACTTCTCTCACTGTTTTGTCTTGTCTTGTCATTATTACTGTTTTCTGCTTCTTTTCTCCCAACATCTCTTTTATTCCTCTGCCAATCAGCGAAAATAACAGCTTGTTTTTCTCATTTTTTGATGCTGAATTATCTCGTTTTTAGGTGATTCTGAATTATCTTGTTATGAGGTGATTACTCTTGTTCCTAAACTCATGTTTGAATGGGAAGGAGGAACTGCATCTGGATCACTTAGATTTTGTTAAATTCTATTTCATGCCACATAGAGAGATTCCACAGTTATTGAGCTGTGTGGATGATAGAACAATAAGTTTGCGTACACTCAGACAAATTTTGAAATGCATGGGGTTTTAGAGGAGGAAGAATCCATTCGACCCTCTGGAAGTAGATCCCTGATAATTAAATGTAACCCTCAGTTTGTGTGGCTACTATTTCATGGTATCACAAAATAACAAGATAATTTTTTTCCACCGTAAGTCTGCAACAACAAGTACAAATTTACTGCAAGTTAGCTGGAAGACCTCCATTTGGATTGTGACACAGCAGGATCCCCAAAACCATTATCTATATTTATAGTGTTTTTGTCTTAAATTTTATTTAATGTGGCACTAAAAAGGTCTGAAAACATCTAAAATTTAACTCGGTGAAACTTGTAGATACCCTGAGTGAAAACTTCATTTGCCACTTACGAGCAACTGGAGTTTTAGGTACTAAAAGAGAAAAATAGTAAACTAGAATACCTTATGTACTTCGGTCCCTTTTATTCCTGTGGCTCAGAAACAAATGATGATGATATGGCATTCAGCCCATTTCACCAACAAAGAAAAACTCCCTATAGGTGCTTTAATTTCTTCAATAGAAGTGAGTAAAATCAGATTTACCCAAAAACATTAAATGTTGTAACATGAGTGAGTGAGCTTTGCTTTGGTTTTGGACCAAACCTCTAGTGCAGGGGTTCCCAAACTTTTCAGCCCGTGACCCCCAAAACAAAGGTGGCAGAGACTAGTGACCCCCACTATCCCCAGAGGTGACTGAAGCATAAGAAAACTTGCACGTAGGACACATGCACTAATAAGCGTATCCAAACATGGGCATTATGACAACACAAAAAAGAACAACAGCCTGAAAACCATGTTATGATTTTACATGTAACAGTTTAATATGAAATAAAAGCAGAAAATGTCAAAGTTACTTCTCTGTAATTTGTGAACGAACATTGTTTCAGTCGTTTGCAAACTCAATTTTGGTACAATACTTTCATTTCCACATTAGAACAAGAATAATTCAGTTTAAGTAATAGTCATAAACTGTAGCTCTGCGTAAACATGAACATTGTTGCAGTGGAGGTTAACTTTTTGGGATAAATGTTTCAGTGTTTATCTCACCTAATGAAATGGATGCGCACTATGCGTGGAGCACAACAAATCAATTCTGGGTTTAATTTTGGAGACGGCCAATCGGAGATCATCCTCCACGCTCACACAAGATATATATTTATTTTTAATAAATGTCAGGGCCAAGAAAGTCTTTTCACACAGGTATGTTGAGCCAAACGGCGTTTGTACCCAAGTTATGGACTGGGATAGCAGTGGATATCCCCTCTAAACTGAAATCATCTCGGGACCCCCCCTTCGACATCTCGCGACCCCCCTGGGGGTCCCAACCCCCATTTTGGGAACCCCTGCTCTAGTGGACACTCTTGGGGCTGCACTTTTCTTCTGCCCTTGCATCATGTTTTTACTTCCACATGTTGCCGCTTGTATATGGGTCACGTTTGCCTGAACTCTGAACAACTTTCAGCCTCGATAAAAATCTCCAAATGTGGCTCAGTTGTTTTTGAACTGGGGTTGAATGAGGTTTTTATCAAAAGTGAAGGTTTCGCTTGTAGCAGAGAGCGTAAACAGAGGCTGAGCTTTGTGCTGCTGTGGCCGGGAAATGTCCTACACTTAGGAGACTTAATCAAAGAAGTGTTGATAAGAAATCACCTGTAATTAATTTGACTCAACTTATCTGCATCTCTGTCTCTTCCAGCATCAAGTGGCCAAAGAGTACCACGACCGCGGCCCCAGGATAAACCTGACCTTCAGGACCATTTACCCGGAGCCTGAGGGCCACAGGGCGGGGACCAAACTGAGGTTTACAGCCAAGCAACCGTGAAGCCCCAAGAGTCGGGAACTTAGAGGTGAAGAGATGACGCACGGTGTTTAATCTGAGGGTTTTGGTGTGAATGAGACGAAGCTTCAGGATTTGAATAAGTCTGAGAGCTTTACTGTTTTTCTCCTGCAAACATATCAACTGTAAGAAAAGAGTCCTCTGCTCACACAAACAAACCAGAGTGTTCTTTCATTTATGACATTTGTTCATGTTCATATCTCTCTATAAGTTAATTAAACTGGGGTTGAAGTGCAAAAACCTGCATCTGACTTGAAAAGTGTTGTTGTGTCCGTGCAGAGGGGAACTGTAGAGTTTAAATGAATCCCTGCGCTGTCGACTTCTTGGAGCTCTTTAAAGAAAACACAGCTCTTATAAAAAGGTCAAATTCAGGTAAAGGACGATTACAGCTCCATTAGACTTGAATTGGTTAATGTTCCTGAAAAATTACAGCAGTCTGACCTTTCCTCAAAAACATAGCTCAGGTTTAAAAGCTCTGAATTATCGGGAAACATTAATGTCGTTCAACGTTTGTTTGTTTACAAAGTTCAAAAAAAGTTTCATCTGATAAACTGCAAAGCTTGTGTAATGGATTGATTATTTGAGACAAGAAGAGACTAAAGTTTGTTTGAAAATCCACTCAATAAATGACTTTTTTTTTTCCTTACACAACACAATTTAAGACATTCACTAAGAGAGTAAACATCTGAAAGGGACATACACTAACTCAAAATACACTTTTTTTTTGTTTTGTAACACTGAAAGATGAACCTGATGTGGTTTTCAAATAAAAATGTCTCAACTCTCTCCTGTTGTGTTTTCAGGAACAGTCAGCTCTGTAAGTTGGGTAGAAAGATTTGTAGGTAAATAGATCTATTTCATTTTATTCACCTTGAGTGAGGCAGTTGAGGCAGATGTTTGTTGAACATGAGTCTGGTTCTGTCTGAGGTTTCTGCCTCTTAAAGAGAAGTTGTAACTCCATTATAACTTTCTAAATGCTGCAAAGTTCTGCACTCATGATGAGTTAAGATGAGATGAGACTTCTTATCTTGTCTTGATGTTGGGTCTCTGTCGATAAAATACAATAAAATTCATTGACATTAACAGAACTGCTAATGGTTTGGAAAGTGTTTTGAGATAAAGTTTTTATGATATGGCACTATATAAATAAAGATTTATCCAAAGAAGACACTTTTTTGTGTCAAGACATGGTTTAGGAAAAGGAAAAAAATTTATCCTATCGCTCAGGAAACTTTGATTCAGAGTTGCATGTACTCAATGAACACTGCTTGACCATTTTTAAACTCAAAACTGCTGAAAAAAAACAGTAAAACAGAACTAAACCTGACTCACTACAATGAATTCAAGGGCTGAGAACGTCAGAGTGTTTGGGAATTTAAAAGTGGGACTGAGCCATAGGTCTGTTCAGTTCTTTATTTATTTACTTAAACATGTATAACTTGGAAGTTAAAAAGCATTTTCTGCACCAGCATTAAGAGGCTTTTGAAACAGTTTTGGTTCATGGAGTTTGTTTGGGAAACAGAGACACACTGAAGCGTCACGTTTACTAAACACAGAGAGCTCCGAATGATTCCCTCAAAAAAAAGGTGAGACACATTATGCAAGTTTTGTTGTGTTTATACTCAAAGGAGGTGATAGAAATGTTTGATGGAAAACAGTTCCCGTCTATACGTCAAAAAAAAATTACGCCTGATTTTGTGTTTTTATTGGAGGACCGAACATTTGTCACTGAGGCTGCTCCTCTGCTGCTGATATTTTACACGAGCTTAAATTAAGACATGAGGTCATTGACGAGTAACATCAACTCTCTGCTGCAGCTCCAGACCACACTCACCTCACTCCACACTCTTTATTTATAGATGTTTGTGTCGTATGGATTACTGTATGTTAGGCTAAATAAAATCAGGCTTTGACTTTTATTGTCCAACGGTTTAAGATGAAGCTTCATAAACAGTTTATTCTGTGTTTGGTGATTCTGTGATCATGTGACTGAACTATGGGGCTATGAATGTAAAGTTGCACATGGTAAAATAAACAGCAACTTTTCACAACATTTAGCAACAAACCATGTTAAAGAAACATAATTTTTTAAGGTTACTTTTTACCAGATATACAGAAATATTCATGAAATTTGTGATATTGGCTTTTCTCATGAAATATATTGTCACTGTTACATATAAATGTTAAATCTAAATGTAAATGTTAGATATTAAGTCTAAATTTTGGATCTATAACTTATTATTGAAATTAAATCTTAATGTTAGATCTATATCTACATGTTACATTTCAATGTAATTGTTCATTTTAAATCTCTATTGAAGTGTTCAATTATATAAAAATGTTAAATCTTAATCTAAATGTTTCACTTAAATATAAATTCTGAAATTTTAATTTAAATGCTAAATCTACACACAAATGTTAAATTCAAATCTGAGTGTTACATTTGAATCTAAGAGCTAAATCAATATAGAAATTTTATGTTTAAATTTTAATTTTAATCCTAAAGTAAATGTCACATTTAAATACAAATTTCTAATCGAAATCTAATTGTAGAAGATGAACTTTAACTTAAATTTTGAATTTAAATCTAAAAGTCAAATTTATATCCAAATCTAAATGTTACAACTAAATTTAAATGCTGAATCTATATTGAAATGGTACGTATAAATTAAAACCTCAAGTTAAGTCTGTAATATCATGGGTGGAACTAGATATTTATCAAATGTGCAAATTCACAAAGTACCAAAATAAAAGCTCACTGATGGGAAAAAGCGTTTAAATTACATTTGTTTGTCGCCAAATGTTGCAAAAAGTTGCTGTTTATTTTAGGATGCACGACTTCAATATCTATTCTTTCTTTTTCTTCTTTGACATATCTTCCTCTTAGATCTCACCCTGGTCATAATAATCTCTCATTTTGGCACCTGAATAAAAACTGGGATTTTAATCCAGCTGCTGTTTTCTTGACTCCTCTTTTTTTCTCCACAATTACCAGAAAAAAAGCTTCAGAAACACATGACAGAGCTGCAGACTTCACGCTGGATTCTGTTCAGGTTCAGGATTTGTGGACTCACGCTGTAACAGGATCAGTACATGGTCTTTCCTAGCAAGACCCTCAGTGAGTGTGTGTGTGTGTGTGTGTGTGTGTGTGTGTGTGTGTGTGTGTGTGTGTGTGTGTGTGTGTGTGTTGGTTAATAAGGATAAGGAGGACCCACAGTGAAGGAGCAGGTTGTGTAACAGGTTCTGGGCCTTCTTTTGTTGCGGGGGGGTGCAGGTGAGGGAGGTGCTGCCTGCTGTGCTGCTTATTACAGGCTGCTGCTGCTGTGGGGCCTCACAGGGGCAGTTTGGGATATTTTGTTCCAGAAAAGAACATCACAGGACTGAACTGAACATTGCATTTCCATTTGGGACAGTGTCTCACGTTGAAACAGTCGGTCAGACTGTGTTTATGTTTGGGACTGAAGCAGCTGTTCATTTATGACAGGATGTAGAGACACTTCCTGCTGCGGGCCTGTTTATTTACTCCTGCATGTTTAACGAGTTTAATACTCTGCAAATAAAGACGAGACTTCACGTGAAGTGGTGCGTGATTTCACACACAAACATCATCTTCCAGTATCTGCAGCTCTTTCCCAGCTCTGTCCTATAAATGGTGATGATTTCCGCTCTGCCTGGAAGGAAGGAGAGAAACTCCATCCCTGACCTGAGAGCTATATATACATATGTGTATATACATATGTGTATATACATACTGTATATACACATATGTGTCTTTGTAATAGTGCTCACACCCCTGTGTCAGTAACATGTAACGTTGCTGAATCATGGCTCTTCATTTTATTGATAGACTCTCAGGTTTGAACAGATCACTGCAGAATAACTGCTGCATGTGGACAAGAATCAACATTAGCACAAACACATTAGTGACTGTTTTAGCCTTTAGCCCATGTTTTAGACTGAAGCTCATGTTTTTTAAGCCTTTTGTCCATGTTATATTCTTGAGCTTTTAGCCATCTTGTGTTTCAGCTTTTAGCTCGCGTTTTAGCCTTTAAGTTGTGTTTAAGCCATTAGCCAGTGTTTTAGCTTTTAGCCTGTGTTTGAGCCTTTAACTCACGTTTTAGCCTTTAGCTTGTGGATTTAGCCATTAGCCTGTGTTTAAGCCTTTAGCCCATGTTTGAGCCTTAAGCTCATTTTTGAACCTTTAGCTCATATTTTAGCCTTTAGCCCATGTTTTAGCCTTTAGCTCATTTTTGAGCCTTTAGCTCATGTTTTAGCCTTTAGCCCATGTTTTAGACTGAAGCTCCTGTTTTTTAAGCCTTTTGTTAATGTTATAGTCTTGAGCTTTTAGCCATCTTGTGTTTCAGTTTTTAGCCCGTGTTTTAGCCTTTAGCTTGTGGATATAGCCATTAGCCAGTGTTTTAGCTTTTAGCCTGTGTTTAAGCCTTTAGCCTGTGTTTAAGCCTTTAGCCCCATGTTTCAGCCTTTAGCCCATGTTTAAGCCTTAAGCCCATGTTTTAGACTGAAGCTCCTGTTTTTTAAGCCTTTTGTTCATGTTATAGTCTTGAGCTTTTAGCCATCTTGTGTTTCAGCCTTTAGCTTGTGGATTTAGCCATTAGCCTGTGTTTAAGCCTTTAGCCCATGTTTTAGCCTTTAGCTCATGTTTTAAACTTCAGCAAGAGTTTTAGCCTTGAGCCCTATTACAGCCTTTAATTCATGTTCTAGCCTTAAACTTGTGTGTTAGCCTTAAGCCCATGTTTCAGTCAATAGCTGTAGTTTTAGCCTTCAGTTCGGTTGCAGTCTTTCGCTCGTCTTTTAGCCCTTATCTATTTCTTAGCCATTAGCTTGTGTTTCCACCTTAAGCTCCAGTTTCAGCCTTAAGCCATTGGTTTGGCTTTTTGCTTTTATTTTAGCCTTTGGCCTGTATTTAAGTCTTTAGGTCATTTATTTTAGTCTCAAGGTCTTGTTTCAACCTTTAGCCCCTATTTTAGCCTTTAGCTTGTGTTTCAGCTTTCAGCCCTTGTTTCAGCCTTTAGCCTGTGCTCTATCTCTCTCCTGTTTATCTTTCTTCTACCTTCTGTCCCTTCTCTGTCAGACAGTCCAGGTCCTGTTTCCACTATTTCTTAAATAAGTCACAGAAATCATTTTCAGCAGAGAAAAACACAGATCTCTCTACTCTCAGCTCATTTTTTGTCAGCCAGTGTGGCGTTGTCATAGAGACTAAGACTTGCCATAAATAAATCTGGTCCAGTCCGTGGAAGGGTCTTCCCACTTTTGGCTCAGGCCCTTGAAATAAAAGCAACATAATATGTAAGATCTAAACAGTTAAAATAAAAAAGTGAAAGCTCCAGTCTGTTACAGCCTGAGAAATGTTTGATCTCAGCTCAGACTTTATGTCAGTGAAACGATGGTTGTTTCACTGTTTCTGTCTGAACTGTACATTTAAACTGGATCCTGTAAGTTTTGGACAAAGGTCGCTGTAAATCCACGTGAGTGTGATTTAATTTGTTGTAAGTGAAGTCTGGAGTCCTGCTGTGATTTTCTGAGAAAGTGCTCTGGGAACAAGCTGACCTATTCACTCCTCCCTCCTCTTTTTCCTCTCCTCCCCTCTCTGAGCATTTCCTTTCCTTTTTCTTTCCTTCCCTTTCCTTTCCTTTCCTATCATCTTCTCTCCAACTTTCTTAAATCTTTCCTTTCCTCCTTTCTTCACTTTTTCCTTCGCTTTCCTCTCCTCTTCTCTACACCCTTCTCATCTCTTTCCTTTTCCATTCCTCTCCTCTGCTGTCCTTTCTTTTCCTTTCCTTGTATTCCTTTTCTTCACTTCACTTTCCTCTCCTTTCTTTTCTTTCCTTTCCTTTCTTTCCTTTCCTTTCTTTTCTTTCCTTTCCTTTCCTTTCCTCTCCTTTCTATTCTTTCCTTTCCTTTCTTTTCTTTTCTTTCCTTTCCTTTCTTTTCTTTCCTTTCCTTTCCTTTCCCTTCCTCTCCTTTCTTTTCTTTCATTCCTTTCCTGTCCTTTCCTTTCTTTTCTTTCCTTTCCTTTCCTTTCCTCTCCTTTCTTTCCTTTCCTTTCTTTTCTTTTCTTTTCTTTCCTTTCCTTTCCTTTCCTTTCCTTTCCTTTCTTTTCTTTTCTCTCCTTTCCTTTCCTCTCCTTTCTATTCTTTCCTTTCCTTTCTTTTCTTTCCTTTCCTTTCTTTCCTTTCCTTTCCTCTCCTTTCTTTTTCTATCCTTCCCACTTCTTCCTTCGCTTTCCTCTCCTCTTCTCTACACCCTTCTCATCTCTTTCCTTTCTTTTCCTTTCCTTGTCTTCCTTTTCTTCACTTCACTTTCCTCTCCTCTCCTTTCTTTTCTTTCCTTTCCTTTCCTTTCTTTCCTTTCCTTTCCTCTCCTTTCTTTTTCTATCCTTCCAACTTCTTCCTTCGCTTTCCTCTCCTCTTCTCTACACCCTTCTCATCTCTTTCCTTTCTTTTCTTTCCTTTCCTTTCCTTTCCTCTCCTTTCTTTTCTTTCCTTATCTTTCTTTTCTTTCCTTTCCTTTCCTCTTCTTTCTTTCCTATTCTTTCCTCTCCTCTCCTTTCTTTTCTTTCCTTTCCTTTCCTTTCCTTTCATTTTCTTTCCTTTCCTCTCCTTCTTTTCTTTTCCTTTCCTTTTCTTTCTTTCATCTTCCTTTTTCTTTCCTCTCTTTCCTCCCCTCTTCTTTCCTAACCGCTCATTCTTTTCCTTTTCTTTTCCTTTCCTTTGCTTTTCTCTTCTTCTTCTCTCCACCTTTCTGATCTCTTTCCTTTTTCTCCTTTCTCCTCTTCATCCTTTCCTCTTTTTTCTAGGCCTCTTCATCCTCTCTTTTCCACGCCTGTCATGCATTAACGTCTCTTCTCTCTTTCCTCCTGTTTGCTGTTTTGTTGGTTTGGCTTCATTTTTTTTTTTTTTTTTTTGTAAACTTGACACACAAACAATTAGACGAGAGCAGTGAACACAAACTTTTCTCTCTGAGACTCTTTAAACAAAGATGCAGGAAATTACTGACCCTCGTTGTCCCTGGAGGTGATGAACATGTTTCCCAGCTGCACGTGATCACAAGTGGGTCAGTGCAAAAACAAATATTAAAACACAAAAATAATTCATCAAGCTTTTTCATGGAAGCAGAGCACATTTCATTGTTTGTGTTTTTATGACTTGTTCTAATTTTGGAAAAGTGTAAAAATGTCGTCGCAGCTTTAATGCATCTTCCCACTGTTTGTTTGTTAAATAACGTCCGTCCTCTCGGTCTGAAGAGTCACATTTTTCCTGTTTGGGTCAAAGCAGCTGGTTAACATGTTATCTGGGAAGTTATTTGTTTAAAATCCATTTTTGGTCCAATTTATGGACTTTTCTGACTCAAACTGACACGATAACCAACATTGTGGTTTTTCTTTCCTGAAAGTATTTGAACTGAAGAGTTGAGGATAGAGACTCTAATAGACTTTAACACCTGTAGATAATTTTGTTGTCTTGCCTGGCAGAGACTCACTGTTGTACCTGGAATCAAATCTCAGGAGAGGATGGAAACTCGCCCCCTCGTTCCCCCGACCACAAAGCTGCTTTGACCTGAATACCAAACTGGATGGAAGTTTTCTGTCCAGTCATTGAGTTCAGATCTATAATAAAAAAAATAGCTCTATAATAAACAGGCGTCCGCTCCTACAAAGGGATAAAAATGTATGGATTTGTATTACGGTTGCAAAACTGTGGGAATTTTCAAAGTTGGAAACTTTCCATGGGAATTTCCGGAAATTAACAGGAATTTATATTAACTGCACTTAACTGTTAGAAAATAGTTATATTTAGCTTTGCATGTGACAACAGGGAGTATTTTATCCGCTCATCTCACTTTGAATTAATACAATGAATGACAATAAAATGTTTCTGGAATGTTTTTATCCTGCGTTTTTATGGTTTATATAGCAATAAATATATCTTTGACTTACATCAGAATCAGAAATTATTCTTTTTCCTAAATTGCTTTTAGTTTACAGCTAATCCCATCCCCCAAAAAAGTGTTGAAATACAGGAAAAGTTCAAAATATAGTCAAAAATGTCACATAAAAACTGAAATATGTGCACAAGATTATAAGTATGTATGTCAAGTTTCATCTGGCTGTGCAAACTCCAAACTTGAAAAAGAGGCATTTTGAAAGTGGATCAAACCCTGCCGGAAGGAAGCCGGGTTTTTTGAGGGGTGTGACGACGGTAAATTAGTTATGGATTGAGTTAAGTTTTGTATATTTATCTGCAGATAAGTTTAATTTAAGAGGCTTTGAACAATATTGATTTGGGGGTTATTTAAATTTAGAGTTCCTGTTATTATTTATGGGGAATAATGCTATAGCTTTAGCCAAACTTATCGTTCTCTTTAGCCATTGCTTTATTTTATTTCTAGAGACACTTCTTAGTATTAGTATTATTAGTAGGATAGTATTACTATTTAAGTCTAGACTCAGCTCTGTTTTATTTTGAATCTTTAGTTTCTTAGATTAAGCTGCAATTTGACCTTACAATGTACATTCTACTTGGAAATTTATGGTGTATAAATAATATCATAAATTCTGGCTATTTCACAAAGGTAGTTATTGCTTTATTATTTGTATAAATATTAAACGTTTTGGGTTAGATTACCCCTAGGAGAAATTGCTTTTTTACTGTACAGTTACTCCCATTCAGAAAATGTTAGAAATATAAGAAAGTACAAATATAAGCATTAGTGTCTTACACAAAAATTGAAATCTAAATCTAATCTAATCTATCTAAAATATAAAATAAAATAAAATATATAATAGAATATTAAGTGTGTAATAAAATGTAGAATGGAATATTAAGTATGTAACAAAATATAGAATACAACAATAAATAAAAGGTCCAAAACCACCACGGAGAAGAGCAAGGGAAAGATCTGAAGGATAAAACAGACGAAAAGATTAATAACAATTAAGACGATGAAAGACAGAGAATTTTCAAAGTTGAGACTCCAAATCTGTAAATGTAGATCTCAGTGAAAATGTAGTAGGTGAGTAAAGTAGTGGTTTATGACAATCAAATGTGCTTGGATTCAATCATGTTGTTTCAATCAAGATCATTTTGAAAACCTCATACAAGATGATAGAAAATAAATAAACAAATAAAAAAAATGAAAATTCCCAAGTTTCCATGGGAATTTTCAGGAAATAATTCTCCACCCCTTTGCAACCCTAACTTAAAATCCAGTGAGGCAGAGGAAGTGTGTCAGTGTGTCTGTTTCTGCAGAACCCCCCCACCACACACACACACACACACCAAAGCTCATATTCATCAAACATCCATGTGTAGGATCTTTGTGAGTGACAGCAGCTTTAAAGTGTCGATGTGAAGCATCATCAATAACACCACACGTTGTTTTTGTTGTGTCATTCAAGCATGATAAACACTTTTAAAGCAGGGTGGATAGAAAGGTTGATGCTGATTGGGTGAACCTCTGATACACCCATCAAAACAGAGAGAGCTCCTTTAAGTTACATGTCTGAATTCTCTTAAAACTGATAAACTTTCCCTCAGAGAAGTCCAAATTCTTCAAACTCTCAGAAGGGACAGAAAAATACTTATGTGGTTAAAAAAGCATAATTCATCTTAATCTCAGTTGGTGTAAACACACACAGTGTTCCTGCGCAGGAATCCATGTCTCAGTCTATAAATAACCATGTTGTCCTAGAGCTGACTTGACATTGACTCTGTCTCTGGAGGAAAGTCAGGAGAAGCAGGCGAAACCTCAGGGGAAAGACGTGTTTACTGAGAGGTTGGTTTACCGAGGGGGGCGGAGCCAGGGGACGCCATCGCCAGCCAAGAAATCCTAAATCTTCAACGGCGAAACCAAATGTTGTTGGTCCAAATTCAACAAGCTGCTGGTAGCTTCTCTGTGATTCTCTGTGTCATATTTTTAATTTTGTTGGTCCTTAAATGGTAACTTTGAACTCAGATCTTCTTTTGGAGTCCTTTAAGGTCTGAGTTCAACAGTTCTGAACTTTTTTTTTTTTTCTTTTTTTTTTTTCAAATTCCAGACTGAAAAAATGGGGCTAAAAAAAACATAAACATGTTTTCACAAAATGTTACAAACTCACTTAGCCAAAAAAAAGCTATTTTCAGAGCAGAACTTTTAATTTTTAATTACAGCCTTGTCCAAATATCGTCTCCTGTCTAAAACACTATTTTTGCTGATAGCTCTCATTGTGCTGTTTTTGTAACACACTGCAAAAACTGAAATCTTAGCAAGTCATTATGTCTCATTTTTTGTAAAAAATTGTCTTAGTATTCTTGATTGGAGCCACATTCAACTGATAAGTTCATTAAAATGTCTTATTCACAGTTATTTAAAAATAAAATGAGGCATCAATTGCTTGTAACAAGTCAAACAAATCTGCCAATTCGATAAGAAAAAGTTTCACGTTTTAAGACATTATTCTAATTTCAAGAAACTTTATGAGGAAACTTTTCTTATCTCATTGGCAGATTTTTTTGACTTGTTACAAGCAATTCAGACCTCATTTTTGTCCTTAAATAACTTGAAATAAGACACTTTTATGAACTGGTCTGGTAAATGTGGCTCAAATCAAGAAAAATAAGATAATTTTTAAAGGAAATAAGACATAATGACTTGCTTAGATTTCAGTTTTTACAGTGCTCAGCATTTTGGAAGATGCACTGCAAAAACGGAAATCTAAGCAAGTCATTATGTCTTATTTGTAGTAAAATTTGTCTAATTGTTCTTAATTTGAGCCACATTTGCCAGACCGGGTCATAAAAATGTCTTGTTTTGGGAAGTTTCTTGAAATTAGAAAGATGTCTTAAAACAAGAATCTTTTATTTTATCCCATTGGCAGATTTTTTTTTTTACTTGTTACAAGCAATTGATGCCTCATTTTTGTCTTTAAAAAACTTGAAATGAGACATTTTTATGACCTTGTCCAGTAAATGTGGCTCAAATCAAGAATAGTAAGACAAATTTTACTAAAAAATAAGACACAATGACTTGCTTAGATTTCAGTTTTTACAGTGCTCAGCATTTTGGAAGATGCACTGCAAAAACTGAAATCTAAGCAAGTCATTATGTCTTATTTGTAGTAAAAATTGTCTTATTGTTCTTAATTTGAGCCACATTCACCAGACCAGGTCATAAAAATGTCTTGTTTCAAGTTTTTTTAAGACAAAAATGAGGTGTAAATTGCTTGTAACAAGTCAAAAAAATCTGCCTAATGGGATAAGACGAATTCGCCCGGAGAGTTTCTTGAAATTAGAAAGATGTCTTAAAACAAGAATCTTTTATCTTATCCCATTGGCAGAATTTCTTTTACTTGTCACAAGCAATTGATGCCTCATTTTTGTCTTTAAATAAATTGAAATGAGACATTTTTATGACCTTCTCTAGTAAATGTGGCTCAAATCAAAAATAGAAAGACAAATTTTGCTAAAAAATAAGACATAATGACTTGCTTAGATTTCAGTTTTTACAGTGCTCAGCATTTTGGAAGATGCACTTCAAAAACTGAAATCTAATCAAGTCATTATGTCTTATTTGTAGTAAAAATTGTCTCATTGTTCTTAATTTGAGCCACATTCACCAGACCAGGTCATAAAAATGTCTTGTTTCAAGTTTTTTTAAGACAAAAATGAGGTGTAAATTGCTTGTAACAAGTCAAAAAAATCAGCCAATGGGATAAGACGAATTCGCCCGGGAAGTTTCTTGAAATTAGAAAGATGTCTTAAAACAAGAATCTTTTATCTTATCCCATTGGCAGATTTTTTTTTACTTGTTACAAGCAATTGATGCCTCATCTTTGTCTTTAAAAAACTTGAAATGAGACATCTTTATGACTGTGTCTAGTAAATGTGGCTCAAATCAAAAATAGAAAGACAAATTTTACTAAAAAATAAGACAATGATTTGCTTAGATTTCAGTTTTTGCAGTGTGAAGATTGCAGGCTCGCCCCTGCTTTGACTGACAGGTGTCCAATAGCTGTTTGTGTGGAGACTTGACATCTGCCCCAGCAGCTTCAAAACTCTGCTTCAGAAACAGATGAGTGATGTCACAAAGACTTTGTCCATTTATTATATGAACTATGAGTCAACCAGAAGAGGTGATGACAGCAATAATGTACAAAGTTGGGACAAAGATGTGTCAGCTGTTTGCTGTGTCAAGTTTCATCACATCCACCTTTGTACATTATCCCTCACATTACAAATTTACAGGAACAACATTTCAGCCTAAATCTCTCACTAAACAATTCCAGCACAGTTTTCTCCATGCATGTACTTCTTAAAACGACAATACTGCTCATGAATCCTTTTGGTTCTTTTTTTTTTTTTTGGTGCCTACTTTGCTTCTCACTTTATGACAACAATGAAAGCTTTCTTTTCTGTCACTAAGACTTTTTGTACCGTTTTGTCAGAGTGCACACTCTCTCTGAAGCAGGACGTACAGTACCTCAGCTGTTGTGTGACTTCCCAGCTTTGTTCCTCCTCCTTCTTGACATTTGAGTTGCCGTAGTAACGGGGGCATCCTGTCACAGCAGGTACCAGGTGATTTACTCGTGCGGGAATGTGTCCAGCTGTGTGTTCCTCACCTTTCAACCCGCAGAGACCTGGGTAATGAACTTCTCTTTCATTCTTTATGGTGACTTCACAGATACACACCTGATCTTAAGGCAAGCTGAAAAAATTGCACGAATTTATATTTTTGCATTGTTGGATTTTAAAAAGTTTCTAAGTGGAGTTTCAGAATGCAGAAAGAAGAAACGGGAGTGAGACAAAAAATGAATATTGAAAACTGAAATCTGCACAAAAATGTGGATTAAAGGTGATTTTCTGTCAGGTTTTCTCTCTGTCATGACCTCCTGATGGTAAAGACTAAAAATCTTTCTCTCTTTGAACGTGGTCGATTGTTGAGCTGCAGAATCAAAACCTCTCACAACACAACACCATCACTGCTGAGGTTGGACGCAGTAAGACAGACATTTAGAATTTATGAGAAGATCCTGAGGGTTATGGAACAAAAAAAAGTCAAAAACACTTCAGCAGCTCTGAGCCTGAGGATCTGATTGGCTGTTCATCAAGACACAGGACGATCCTCGACCCAAATGAAGGTCGTTACTGGAGTCGACTGCAGCCCAATAACCATCAGACGGCGTCTGAGAGAGAAGAGCTTTAAGAACAAAAACCTCTTCAAAGGCCTCGTCTCCTTCCACTAAATGGCCCGTTTGGACTTTGACAGAGAGCATCATGGGACATTGAAAGGTGGAAGAAAGTTTGATTCTCTGAGGAGAAAAACTTGAACCTTGATGGTCCTGAGGTTGGACGCAGTAAGACAGACATTCAGAATTTATAAGAAGATCCTGAGAGTTATGTATGGAAGCCTATTTCCGCTTGGTAAAACAACAACATGAAAATGGTTTAGTTGAATTTTTTTTNGAGCCTGAGGATCTGATTGGCTGTTCATCAAGACACAGGACGATCCTCGACCCAAATGAAGGTCGTTACTGGAGTCGACTGCAGCCCAATAACCATCAGACGGCGTCTGAGAGAGAAGAGCTTTAAGAACAAAAACCTCTTCAAAGGCCTCGTCTCCTTCCACTAAATGGCCCGTTTGGACTTTGACAGAGAGCATCATGGGACATTGAAAGGTGGAAGAAAGTTTGATTCTCTGAGGAGAAAAACTTGAACCTTGATGGTCCTGAGGTTGGACGCAGTAAGACAGACATTCAGAATTTATAAGAAGATCCTGAGAGTTATGTATGGAAGCCTATTTCCGCTTGGTAAAACAACAACATGAAAATGGTTTAGTTGAATTTTTTTTTTTAACCCATATCAAGTCAAACTTTGAAAAAATGAGTCAGAATTTGACGTAAAAAGTCAAAATTTTCACATAAAAGTTGAAAATTGTTAGATACAAAGAAAAAAATGTTGATCTAAAGAGTTAAAATTGTGACGAAAAAATTTCAAATTCATGAGGAAAAATGTCAACAATCTTGGATAAAAAGTCAAAGTTATGCGACAAAAATTCAAAATCTGGAGCCAAAATAGAAATTTGGACTTCTGAGACTTAACTGGCAGAAATTTGCTTCTGTGGTTCTGGAACAAAAAAGGTTGAGTTGTCAACCAAAAATGAAAATGAAAACCTCTTCAAAGGCCTCGTCTCCTTCCACTAAATGGCCCGTTTGGACTTTGACAGAGAGCATCATGGGACATTGAAAGGTGGAAGAAAGTTTGATTCTCTGAGGAGAAAAACTTGAACCTTGATGGTCCTGATGGCGTCCAACGTTACTGTCATGACGAGGAGATCCCACTGAGATGTTTTCTAGGCGGCACAGTGGAGGGGGGGGGGCATCATGATCTGCTTTTTCTGAACAATGGAACAATGGAGCTGACGGTTGTTCAGGGGCGTCCTTCATGACTGAGGGCCCTGGTCTTCATTAGTTCCAGACAGTGAATGACAAACATGAAGCATCTTCACCACTTGGAGCAACGTTCACACGAACCTCCTGGAAACACTCACATCAAACATCAACAAACCAATTTTTTAAGTGATCAACATGAACAGTGGAGCTCCTCACTACTGAGTCATTTTTTCACGCTTTCTATTTCAGGGTTGTTTTTGTTAAATCAGGAGTGTATGAGAAAAAGATGCCTTTTTTTTCCCTCTCATTTTAATCCTGGGTTTTGTAAAGGGGCTTTAGTTTGGGAACTCTCTCTTGGCACAGGCTTGATGTCAGCACCAATCTGCGAGTTGATCTCATGATCCAAGTTGACCCTCATCCCAGCTGCTTCCCAGTAAACTGCAAACCACACAAAGTCCTACTGGAAATCCTCATGTGTCGAAGCAAACAGAGCCAAACAGATTTGGAAATCTTGTTTTTGTATATCTTTGTCTTCAAAAGCAGCAATAAAACTCATGCACGTAAAATATTTTGCCTCTCACATACTTTTTTTAACCTATATACACATTTATAGCAGGAAAGAAAGTTATTTCCTTTATCATTTTAGACAATAACTTTGGGATATAAAAGAAAAGCACAGCATGTTAAGAGATTGTTAAAGAGCCATAAACAAAAATAGAATATTTCAGCTCCACTGTAAACCAGACTAAGCTCTGCTAATTGACACATACTGAAATTCCCTGATGCTTGTATTGCACTTTAAGTTACGACGGCTCAGATTTGCTTCTATATTGAGAGAAACCGTATCGCTGAATCCTTAGCAGAGTTCATATCTGTACGTTGGTGTATTGTGTTGATAACACCATCGGCCCATGAACTGATCCCGTAAAGTCGGTGCTGTAACTTTACCTGTCTCACTCACACACAAACTGTCAGTGAAGTTGTGTATTCTGAAAGTCGAGCCCTCTTGTTAATTACGTCCACTCCCATCTGATTCCTTTTCCAGTCCATGCCCTTATTTCCAACCGTGTTTCATAACCAGGAGTGATATATTTATATACGCATTGTAGCGCTGATACTGGCTCATATTACGGTTATAATTAGCTTTAGATATGCTGCTGCAACCAGACGGCACAACTGTAGGAGCGGCGTTCAAGAACAGGCTGACAACATTTACAGAAATAAGAGAGGCTTCTTTGATTCTCTAAGCAACTGATGTTAATTTACAGCCAATTTTAAGCAGTTATCTACTGTTTTTATGTAAGACGGTTTTGTGCTGTAGTGCGTCTGATAAATTTAAAGAGAAAACTCAAAAACCAATTACAGTATGCTAGTGTTTGAAATCACAGTAAAATACAGTATTTGTGTAAAAGTTGGATGCAATGTGTGATGTAACCATGAGTGAGGAGGGCACACAGTGATCATGAGACACTGCTGTACATGGATGAATCACACGGGTGACTCACATTGTCTGCATTCCACGGATTTTCGCGCTCTGTGGCGTTGACAGGCTGTCTGTGCTCCAAAGTGTAAACCAGCAGTATGTATTTTTTTTAATTATTGTTTATTTGATGTGGAAATCACAATGACATTGGACAAACCAGATGCATTGTTTAAGTTTGAATGAATGCTTTTATTTCAGTTACAGTAATCAGTTAAACAAGTGTAATTTTGCGCAATCATTTTCCATATCAGAATGGAGCAAAACAAAACAAAACAAAAAAAATATGTATATATATATATAGGCATACACATACACATACATACATATGTATAAGTATCTTAGTACAGGTGCTAATTCGCAACACTTGTGCACAGGAGGCTTTTGAAATGATAGAATGATTAAAATAGTGAGAGAAAGTAGAGAAGAAAAGGGAAAAAAACAGTGAATTAATTAAGTAGTTGTTCCAAATTAAATATATACATTTGTTGTAAAGCAAAGCTAGTATGAAAATTATAGTAATATACAGTTGTCCAATGTACTGCTTATACAATATGGCATCCTTGACATCTAGTTTTTGCCTGCAGAGACTAAGAAAGCCTGTGTGACATCCGTGATACACACATACAGCAGGGTCTCATGTCCACTGTGTGCCCTCCTCACCCATGGCCACAAGGTGATGAACAGGAAAATACTGTAAATTTCTGTTACAGTAAAAAACTGTTTATTTTACATTAAAGGCAACCCTGCTGCCAGGTGATGACTATTTTTTCACACAAAAATTGGTTTCAGTGTAGTCTCTGTTTAACTTGTTTTGGTACTTAGCAGCGTTTCACCCTAAAATGCACAAAGGCAGTGAAGAAAATCTGCGCTGTGGTTTGCATGTCAGGCCTGTAGATGGCAATATAAGTGTAGGAGCCGTATATGAGACAGCAGTTTCAAAGTCAAAGTAGAATTGAGCTGATCATCCGTTATCTTGAAAACTTCTGATTGAAGAAATGTTGCAATAGATGCACATTGTGGCGGAAGGCAGTCGGTAGATTCAGCAGCGCAAAGACAAAACTGTCGTCTGCTGTTGTTATTTTTAAAGTTGGCGTATGGTACAGTGAAGGTTTAATGTGCATGTGCAAAGTAAAGCGTGACATCAGCGTTTCCACTGAAAATGCCGGCTTACTGTTTACGCAGAAACGGTGTTTCATCAAAAATCCCACTCTGAAGGCAGTTTTCAAAAGTTTGCGTTTTGGGTCGCCTGGACCTCTAAAACAACATGAAAATATGAAACTAAACTCTTCAACTGCCCTGGGTGAAAGCCATGTAGTGTGTCTCCATAACAAAAGAGTGTGTGAGTGTGTGTGTGTTAAGGGCGGTGTAGGTGCTGAAGAGGAGAAGGATACAGGGGCTTATCGGTCAGCTGCTCTGTTTGCTGTAAGTATTCTCCTGAAAATGCCATCAGCTGTTGAATCTGAGAATTAGTAGGGAAAAAAATAACACAACATACTTTCTCCTTTCCACCAAAGGAATCCAGAGTTCAAACATATCAAAAGTGTTGTTTCATCAAATTATTCCAAGTGGTGAAATTTCTCCTGTAAAGTCCGTTGTTTGTCTGTCTGTCGTGTCCGTTCTCATCAATAACAGCAGCTTCACAGTCTTAGAGCATTTCCTCCTCAATGTCAATCTGACAAAGCTGCAAGTGTTTGTTTTCCTTCATTTTGTAATTTTCTGTTGAGTTTCATCCCAGGACAGCCTGTGATAGACAACAAGCGCACCCTGCTTGACTGGCCAAAGGCAGACGGTGGTCTCGCATATCAGCTCCATTTGTTTGTTTGTTTACGGTTCTATCACTCACTTGTACGGTTACCAATCACCTTACCGTTCACACAAAGCCAGCTGTAGCCATTTAGATCATTGACAAGACTTGTTGACTGCCCAGCGTCTTCATTCTTATTCATGTGTGCAACAGAAGCGGTACAATCTGTGACATAAAACTACAATTTCATGATTTTCTGAAAACCTTTCTACAAAGAGAGCAAAGTTGACAAAAAAAGAGGACGCTGAGCACTGACGAAGCTGGTTTTGTTTGCTTGGATGAGAGCGCGGACAGTGAGTACAACTCTGCCTGGTTTTTGGTCACCTGAGACTAAAAACTCTCTAATTCCTACAAAGTTTTACCTAGAAAGCTCAAATTTCACCCAGATGTAGATGACAAGGTGTAGAAGTGATGTGGTGGATGTCATATATCTGGCATGAAGTGTCTTGAAGTTATTGATTTTGAAACTAGAGACTTTAATCTTTCAAATGAGGTGTCACTGATGAATTTTGACCTCATGGTTCTTCAGTTAAATTTAATTGACCTTTAATTTAGTTGTAAACTTTGACCTCTGGTTAAATTAAGGAGGTGGGACTTGTACTGCTGCCAGTCAGCAAGCAGGGGGAGCTCTAGATACGATCACAGTAACCGAAAATTTTTAAACTTTAGCTCATGGAAAGGTTTCTGAGATAATGGCTTGAAAAGTGTGCTGGATTCAGGATTTGACGTCTTAAACAAGCTCAGATTCTTTAGATATTTTAGCCTTGAACACCTATATCAAATCTTAAAATCTCAACTTCCCTCGAACAGGAATAGAAATAGAGATTTTTTTTTTGGCAATGATTTTCCCTGTGACGTCCTTGTGTACAACACAAGCAGACTGAGCGGGGTCTTCTAGAAAAACAAGGCCTCGCCAAGGACATACAGCTCTTTACTTACTGAGTTTCTGCTCCACACACGCAAAAACAAACATGCTGGATCAACCAGATGAATATGCAAAGTTAAAAGTTTGTTAAACATTAATTTGGACGCACAGATTAACAGGCGTCATTTTTAGCTTAAAGGAAACCAAGAATCATGTGATGTCTTTTGACTGGCAGCTGTTGGCCTGATGGGGGATGACCTTACGTCTTTACCTAAAATAGAGCGAGGGGGTCTTTGCAAGTTCACATCCAGGACTTACAACCTCACAGGAAGTGTGTGTGGGTGCATTCCTGTGTGTGTGTGTCTGTGTGTCAGTGTGTGGAGAGACATAAGAAACGGGATGACCTCCTCTCCCATGAGGTGTCATCCCTGGAATGTGTGACCAAACCAGGGGGGGAGACGTTTAAACCCATAACGTCACCCTCGGAAACTCTGCAGCGAAGGAAACCCCGAGAGGTCGACGTCTGAAACGCAGAAAAGTTGGCACTTAGGTGCAAATGACTGGACGCTGGATGATGCACCAGCTCCTGTTGGTGACACTACAAGTTAATATGAGTAGCTACTGATGACACTGGGGTTTACCCCTGAGGCTGTGGTTGTTGTAACGTTACCATGGCGACCGTGACACTTACTTCGTTTAGAGACCGTACAGTAATCAACCTGACCATCATGATGTCATTTATTGATTTGTCTGTTTCCCTTTAGAGGCATCGAGCTCAGTCTTCGATGTTAGTGTTTTGTTTCAGGAAGTGACCATATTTGGACAACGAAATTTGTGCTCGTTGGTAGAAATGGTTTACGGTGAACGAGTTGGCTTTCTTTTTTCAAGAACTAACAATCAGCACAAGATAAGACGTGACAAAAAAGTGACAAAATGCTCCTTACTTTAAAGGGAACCAAAAAAACAAAAAAATTCGCAATCAATAAAACAAGAAAGGAAAGTCCATATTTACACATCCTCTGCCTTTGTCTGTTGAAAAAATCAGCAACAACAGTAACGCCCATCAAAATGACAGTTCGACTCTTAAAATGTTAGTGATATCCATGGTTACCGTTGGTTACAGCCATCTTTGCTTCTTCCACATTCAGCAAATTGAATCTTGCACATAGACTGTATAATGAGTGGACGTAACGACGTTCGGCTCAAACTGAAGCCTCCAGCAGATGCCCCGCCCCCTGGTGTCTGGCTGCAGTATAGGTCATAAGCCCCGCCCCCTGGTGTCTGGCTGCAGTATAGGTCATAAGCCCCGCCCCCTGGTGTCTGGCTGCAGTATAGGTCATAAGCCCCGCCTCCCCATGTATTCCAGATATGAGCCGGGAAAACTTAAAAAAAAATTACGATACCTCATAGAAACGTTTCTCTCATCTTAACGCTAAGGTTGTATGATGATGTCATCTGGCTGCATGGTGTTCGGGTGTTTTTTTTTCTGAGAAGTTAGTTTCTCATTAGTTATTGGACGTTGAAAACCGTGATATAAGTTTCGTTTTACGATAGTTGACAGCTGCCGTTCGTGAGTAGTTTTTATCGGGGATATAAGAAACTTCGGGAAAGAGCCTAAAGGAGACTAAACCTTCTGAAGAAGAAGAAATAAATATTTTTATTTCTCTTTTTTACTTGGCTCCACCGGAAATTCTCTACTGCGCAGACTCTGGCTGCACAATGGCGGCTAGAGAAACGGGGTTTTTTGGCTTCAAAAACGTAGAACAGTGACAGGCTGAGCCACGCTGTCCATTCTATATACAGTCAATGATCTTGTAGGACGAGATTTTACCATAGACTGTATAAAACATGGCCTAACATGACGTGACCCGTCTGTTAGTGCAGCTCTGTTTCGGAGCAAAAGGGCAGATATTGGGAATGGGACGAGTGACTGGTGCTCAAACTCACAGCTATTGGGCGTCCGTCAGTCACATGACCTGAGCTGTGGCTCTGATTGGGCAAGCTCTCGATCTTAATATCTTCAAACAGCAGAGTTAGAAAAAAATTCACCCCCCTCACAGTGTGTGCTGTTAACGAAATTAGCGATCCAGACGGGAGACAGAGTTTGTACCAGGCTTTAAATACGCTAATTTCAGCTCTGAAAAAGACCTTTTTTGCGTTCATGTCTACGTGACTTCGGGTACTTCTGGAGCCAGACTCAAGAGGTCACTGGAGGAACAGCAGCTTTTTAGCTCTTCCGTGTTATCTCATTTTCAGACCGGAGGTTGCTGCTTGGATTTTACTCAAGTGGTGTGCAATTCTGGTCATAATGGAAACACCAACAAGGCAAAACTTCAGAAATGTTGCTTTTATTTTGTGGGAAAAAAAAGCGTAATGTAACAATATTATACAATACTTGTGTTAAAGTTCATATATTGAGAAAAAATTTGTTGTATTGAAATATTTTGAGATTTTATTATTTAACATTAAATAATTAATAAACATCTATTACCACATACACACACAAAAGTACCAAAAATTGGTACCATTGAGCTCTGATACCAATTCCTCGGTACCATCTTGGTTCAAATGCAACAGCACGACACAGTGGGACCTGCTATTAAGATGGAAACATCCAGCAATTTCTCTTTAACTTAGCTCTTGAGATTTAAACATGGTTTATGTGGGTTGTGTGTTGTTTTCTATTACTGCGGTCGTATGGAAAGTGGCAATTTTTGGCCTAATCAACAGACTGCAATGTTTCTAACTTCACCTTCTGGGGTTGATTTATGGCCCTTTTCCACTGACCCGTCTCAGCCCTACTCTACTCGCCTCTACTCGGTTTGTGTTGTGTTTCCATTAGCGCCGTACTACACGGCAGACGCCAGTTTTTAGTACCTACTCTACCCTGGTTCCAAGCGAGTAAAGCCGATACTAAAAGGTGACGTTGACAGACTGCCGGTCACTCATTGGTCAGAGAATGTCGTCTCTGCAGCTTCTGACTCTGAACAAATCACTTACAAGAGGCAAAGGAATAAGTCAGTGACGAGTTTTTAATGACATTTAAACCTGACGGCACAGAACCAGACTGAATGAAGACAAAATACAGCCCTAAAATGCTCCTTCATGATTCCTAAATAAGTTTAAAGTCCTTTTTAAACCAAAAAAAAAGTTAACAGCAAAGATAGTTCGCTTTAAAGAGTCTTTTCGTTTGAGCTGCTGTATTACTTTAATGAAATCTTTTTACAGCTTTTTTTTCCTTTAAAGACCACGGTGGCACATATGTTAGTACAAAATTATTTGTGTCGTGTTATAGATGAACATGCACGCACTTCTGCACAGCACTTCTGCGCAGCTGTTATAAGATCCACGCCCACCGTGAGTCTGTAGTCGGGCTAAAGGAAAAGATAACCAAACCGTGTAAAGCCGAGTAGAGAAGAGCCGAGCCGAGCCGAGTAGAGCTGGAATTGTGTAGTGGAAAAGCGCCATTAGTATGTATGGCACCCGAACAGAAAGGAACCCAAAAGTGGGATGGTAGGGGTTGGTAATTCAGGGACTTGTCTTGATTTTAGTCAAAGGAAACGCCACAAAATGCGTGCCGAACCAGAACAAACCCAACCGAACCACTTGGTGGAAACTGCGCCATAAAGGCTTTCTTTCCACTAATCGATGATCTTTATAGTTTCACATGTGGCTCTGTCCATCAGTCTGTTGGAACTGCAGAAGCTGTTTGGATGAGGGATGAAACAGATAAAAGTTGTAAATGTAAGCTTTGGGGTTAATGCATCTGTTGTTTCACAGATCTGTAGGTTAAAGATTGGTGGTGTTGTTATTGCTCGACCTGTTCTCAGGAGTGTTGAGTATATAAACAGGGATGATCTTTACAGTCACATCCACCGTGCGTCTATGTCCTGGATGCCTTCACTGTACATGTCAATACAAACTCATCAGATGTTGGTTTTGCACAGTTTTCTGCCTCCCTGGAAGGAAAACATGCGAGCAGTCTGTGCTCCATGTGAGGGAAAACACAAGGTTATGGACACTAACCCTGACACACTGGCAGCAGCAGAGACGCTGACAGATGTGAAGTGTTTAGGTTACAGTTGGGATGACGTGGCTTGTTATGCTGGATGATTCTGGTAATCCACTTTAGTTTGTTGACCAGTAACAATCTGCATGACCCCCACTTCACCCTGTACTTTCACTGATATTTTTATTTCTATTAGAGCAAAGAGGATAGCTTCAGTAGTTTAGATGATTGTTGTTAAGCTTCCATGTCACTTGTTCTTAAAGGGTAGCACTTTTTTTCTGATTTTTCCGCTCTGATATCCCTCCCCTATTCCTGGACACCTCTTTCCAGCTCACACACACACTCACACACACACTCACACACACACTCACACACACACACCGTCTCTCCTCACATGTTTATTTTTGAGAACTGACTGACTGCTCTAAAAGCCGGAACCGTGACGGAGAAAGAGGAGGGGAGTGGGAGGAGGGAGGGATCTGGCACAAACAGGCAGAAAGAGAGAGAGAGAGAGAGAGAGAGTGAGTGGGTCGTGAGCTGCTATAAAAGAAGAAGCTGGAGCTGTCGCTGACATTAGCTTCAGCAGAGCCACATTCACACACACGACACAGCCAAGAGAGAAAGAGAGAGAGAGAGAGAGGAGCTGAAACAGAAGCACTCACAGAGAAGAGAAGAGAACCAGCAGAGCGTGAAAAAAACAGCTGGACGAGGAGGTTTAAGGAGCGTTTGTTTTGCTTTTGGATGAACTCTTGCTCTCGTCTTTAAGAAGGACAGACAGTTTCAGAGGACTTCTTCTTCCAGATTCTTTTTGCACACCTGTGGATCTGTGTCATCGATGGCTGCCGTGCGTCAGATGGTCATGGAGGCCTCCGGTTTCCACGTCCTGCCCGCTCACCTCATGGCCTCGGCGATGGAGGAGTTCCCCCAGCAGCTGCCGGTCCCCAAGGGCCCGGCGAGGGGCAAGAGCCGCTCCCGCAGGTCACGAGAAGCTCGCTTCAAAACCCAGCCGGTCACCTTCGCTGAGATCGCAGAGGTCGAAGAGGAAGGTTCCTCGCCGCTGGAGGAGGAGAGGGCACGCCGGTCTTTCTTGCAGTCTCTGGAGAATCTGCGACGAAGCACGCAGACCCTCCACTGCCCCCCCGCCGCTCACGGCAGCTGCACCCCCACATCCACGCAAGCCAATCTGGACTCCAGTGACTCCGACTCCACGCAGTGAAAGACGCTCGTGTTCCTCGCTTTGCTTCAAAAGGAGGCCAACTGAACTGAACCAAACTGGCCTTCCTGCCTGTGTGAGCTGCTGCTGTCAAACAGAAGTCTGTATTTAATCTCTACTAACATCACACAGTAGGTCAGAAACACCTGCTGCACACCTGTACAGGACTGTGTCAGTGCCACAGGCTGATGATGACTCTGCCGTGTAATTACCACGAGTGTAAAGTAGCAGACGACACAACATTCTTCAGATTTATTCCTTTTCTACTCTAGAGCTCTGTCAGGAAAACTTGAACGATGGAAACTTAATTATATTTTTCCACTTTGAAGATGTAAAGGTATTTTTGTGCTCCTATTAAACTTTTTTTTTACCCGACCAGTCTGACTTATCACACTGTAAATATTCGTTAGTGTGACCTGGACGTCACTGATTCAGTGGGAAAAACATAATTTCAGTGTGTCTGGTTTCTAAAAAAAAAATGCCTTTCAAATGTCTTTATTTATTCTTTTCTTTTCTCATAATCAAGTGGAGTTGTAGATGTGACATTTGTGTCTGTTTCTGACTTCTAAAGTCACTTTGACTTTTAAAGAAAATAACCTTCATATTGTTTATTTGTGTCACTTTATACATATATGTGAAAAAGATTTGTTTTATGAACTTTAATAAATATTTTTAAGGATGAAAAGGGTTTCTCTCTCTTTTTTATTTCTGTTTTAGTTTCTGATTCAGGGGAGAAACTTTTTCCTTTTTTTTTTTTAAAGTCATTGGCCTTGCAGATACCTGGAGATGCAACTTTTGATTTGATTTTCTGCTTTTTTCTTCTACATTAAATAGGAAAGCTGTCAATTTTAGGTCAGAGTCCCTCAAAATGAGCTGAATTACTGGCAGACTCAGTCAAACCTATTTGCCGCCATTTCTCATGAGCTGCGTTTTGACGAATGTACCAGGAATTTTTAGTTCCTGTTCAAACATCAGAGTCAGATTTATTGCCAAGTGGTTTCTACATTGCAAGGAATTTGTCTTAGTCTGTTGGTGCAAATAGTTAAGAATCAACAAGGGCGCTAATAAAGTAATATTAAAGGTAGGGTCTGCAGGATTTTCCTGAAAATAAAATGTCAACTTTTATGGGAATAAACTTGCTTAATTGTCATCTATGAGCCTCTATACATGTGTGTCAGTGTCTGTGTCTCTTCTTCTGACTGTTAGTTGATGTTTTGGTTGGCTCAGGATGTTCCTGGGCGGAGAGTAGGTGTGGTGACCCCAGCCAATCACGGCGTGTCGAAGTGACTTTGTGTGTTGATGTTAGCCAGTGGGAAGCTATGGTTGTGGTGGAAACGTGGAGAAATAATGATACAATATTTGCAGGATTCCTTATTTGCCTGCAGGAAGTCAGATGTACGGCTCTTAAGTCAATCCCAAGTCGAAACTCAATGCTGCAGGTGCTCACCGGGCTGCTAAGTGTGTTTATGTAGCTACGGTTGGAGGTAATGGGCATGAGCTGCTGCTGGCACTGAGCCACGGAGGAGGAGGAGGAGGAGGAGCCAAGTTCGCATGTTGTGTTTACAGTCAGTTACGAAAATTCCTGCAGATCCCACCTTTAAGAATATAAAAAATAGTGTTTTCAAGCAAAAGTAAAATAAATATACACAAATATGTACCCTATGAGTAAATGAGATAAACACATAGGATTACTTTTAAAGAGGAAGTCGAGCATGACAATGTAAATAAGCGGTTGTGTATAATGTAAGTGATAAGTGTCATTGGGGGAGGGGTCAGTGAGAGTCAGACCAACTGTATTTTGAACCACCAGTTTCAAAAAATGTACAAAAATATATTGATAAGTAGGTGCAATGGGTGATAGTCATTCATTACTATTATCAGTCATGAATTGATAAGGGGTTTAATTTGTATATGTATACTGATATGTATACGAGTAAATATGTGTACGTAAATGTAGGGGCATGGATTGTATATGTATTTGTTTATGTGTATATATGAGTTTCTGTGTGTATGATTGTACGGGTATATGTGTATGTGTTTATAGAGGTGTATGTATGTATATAATATTCATATTAAGTGAAAGGGGTAGGTGTTAATAACTCATTTTTTTCATTCTGATAATGACTTTATATGATATTGAAATATTATTTGTCCTCCTAAAGATTTCATTTATATGTGCTATTTTGAAAATTGTTGGGTACTTATTAGGAAGCCCTGTACAATTTGCATATTCAAAAATACAAAAATTGAAATAGGAGGGAATGAGCTGACTGACATCTACTGACGCTAATACAACAATACGTGACATGAAACTGATAAAACCCCAATTCAAAACACTGGAATATCCCTTTAAATTATTTGGATTAAGTCCAAAATTAAGTTTAATGTCATGGCTGTTGTTATCTATAAACTGAAGTAGTGATTTAGATAGTTTAGAGAGGAGGATATTGACTATTTAAAGCCTTTTTTATCGAATTAAACACAAAACAAGCTGCATTTTTGCCTGGACATTTACATTTGTGTCTGTGTCGTGTGTGATTGTTGTTATTTGTGAACTGAAAAGGTCAAGTTGTCAGTTCATCCGTGTTCCTCTGAGATTACATCTCCTTACAACACTCACATCACATCCCAACACAGGAGCCATCATACCTCTGCAGAAAACATCCCTCTCATCTTACCAACTTCATCAGACTCTATTTTAAGCCGAGCCACCAAAGCTGCAGCTCCAGCAGGTTTTCTACTTAAGCCTCTGCAGCGTCGTGTCACTCTGCAACACGCCGCTGACTCGCGCCCCCATGGAAGTCATGCATCACGTTTCACTTGTCATCGAGTGGATTAGGAGAGAGTCGGGTCTTCAGGAGCTGCAGCGACTCTCTGTGAGAGCTGGATGATGAAAACCTGTCATTACTGAAAGTGCGTCACCAGCAGAGCGAGCGCTTAGTCGAAGCAGAGTTTACAGCGAAGTCAGAGTCTGTTTATCTAACAATAACAGAGGAGATGGACGCCCCGTAAAGACAATACATCATCTCCAGCCGTCTCTGAACTCCCTCTTTTATATGTTATAATGTTCTTTCCTCTAAGGTTTTAAGTAGAGTTTTTAAATGCAAAAAGAAGAAATGGGTATGAGACATAAAGTTTATTAAATAACCTAAAAGAAAACACTTAAATAGAGATAACAGTCTAGAAAATGACTCAACATTGAGAGCAGATGTCACTGAATGATTGACAGGTGTAATTAAGCAATTCAAAGGTGGCATTTGCCACTAAGTTTTTGGCATTTGCCACTAAGTTCTTGGCATTTCCCACTGAGTTTTTGGCAGGTGTCACTGAGCAATTGATGGTATCACAGGGCAAATGGTAGTTAGCACTGAGATTTTGGCATTTGCCATTGAGTCTTTAAGTAGGTGTCACTGAGCGGCTGGTAGGTGTCACTAAGCAAATGAGAGGTGTCACTAAGCAATGGGCGAGTGTCACTGAGCAAATGGTAGATTTCAGTGAGCGATTGGTAGGTGTGACAGAGATTTTGGGATGTGCCACAGAGTTTTTGGCAGGTGTCACTGAGCAATTGAGGGTATCACGGCGCAATTTATAAATATCAATGAGCAGTTGCCATTTACCACTTATTTTTTGGCATTTACCGCTGAGTTTTTGGCAGGTGTCACTGAGCAATTGATGGTATCACGGCACAATTGGTAAATATCAATGAGCAGTTTGTAGGTGCCACACAAATTTTGGCATTTGCCACTGAGTTTTTAAGTAGGTGTCAGTGAGCGGTTGGTAGGTGTCACTAAGCAAATGACAGGTGTCACTAAGCAATGGGCAAGTATCACTGAGCAAATGGTAGATGTCAGTTAGCGATTGGTAGGTGTGACAGAGATTTTGGGAAGAGCCACAGAGTTCTTGGCAGGTGTCATTGAGCGATTGTTAAGTATTACTGAGCAGCTGGCAGGCACTACTGAGCAAATGGTGGATTTCACTGACTTTTTGGCAGGTGTCACTGAGATATTGGTTTGCACCACAGAGGAATCAGCAGGCGTCACTCAACCATTAGTAGGTGCCACTGTGCAACTGGCAGGTGTCACTTAACAATTGGCAGCTGTTGAAGAGCTTGTCAAATGATTGGCAGGTGTTAACCAATCTATTGGTAGGTGTTTCTCAGCAATTGGCAGCTGTTGAGATTCAATATCATGTCATTGAATCCACATTTTTGTGCAGATTTTGTCTTTTAAAGGTTATGATCTAAAACTTGGGAATGGTTGCAGTACAGAGGTGGCTTCTGGGCATTTTCGGAAATATTGAGAATGTATGAGAGAGTTACAGAGATGGTTTGATGTTTGTGATAGGAAGTCATTAGTTTGGTGTTCTTGTTTCGTGTAGTTTATACTCAATGCTTTCTCGTCTGTAAAGGAAACGTGACAACTGAAATCCAACCTGCTGCTTCATCAACCAATAGGACGCCAGCAGGAGCTGAGACCAGCTAATAGCTCACATAAAGGTCTTGGTACCTCACAAAAACATTACTCATCGTTTGTCTAGTGCTCATATCACACTTAACCACATCCCGGGCGTAATTACTGCCTGTCATTGTGTGCGACAGTGCAACGTCACAGACTGTGCAAGAAGAGAGGAAGAAAGATGTAGATGGGTCAATGAGGTGACGTCTCTTTTTTTGTGTCCGAGTGTAATATTTCCTTCCATCATGAATTGAGTATTTCATCACATGTATTTCTTTATTCTATGAAACCTGTGTTATTTGAACACATCTTTAAACTATTAAAATATAACGTGTTTTTTTGTGTTTTGGTTCCTCAAACCCCCAAAATGTCAGGTGGTGCAACCGTCCTGACAAGTATCCACAGTAATTAATCTCTAAAAATTGAATGTCAGTTATTGTAAATGGAAATTAAAAATACAGTGGCATTATTTTATGCTTGAACCTTTTTAAATAAAACATTCTTTGCAAATAAAAAGAATTTTAAAGCTGTTGAGAAATGTAAAAAACTTTTGTCCCGTAATTTTCACCTTGTCAAATGTCAGGGTGGTGCAAC
>RPOG01003425.1:0-13808 GCA_008086565.1 Thalassoma bifasciatum
AATCAACTTTCTATGAAATCAACTTCATGTTGGAGAAATCTCCTGGTGTGTTTTCATCCAGAAAAAGTCTGCAGTGACTTTAGACCTGATGTGTTTCTTAGAATGAAGCTGAAAGCAGCAGCTGTCATTAACATGAAGCAAAGTCTTTGTGTTGTTTAAAGCTCAAACTGGACTCAGTTTGTGAACTCTGCTCTCTGCTGACAAAGTCTGAGTCTGTGTGAGAGCAGCAGCCAGCATGACCTCTGACCTCTGAGCTGTGAGTGTGTGCAGCTCAGAAATGTGCAGCTTCGTAATGGCGGAGTAGGCAGCAGCTGGGAGAGCTGTGTTAAATCCTTCAGAGATATATCTTAGATATTTGCCAGACACGGTATAGCCTTATTCCACACACTTGCAGAAATAGGAAAGCCAACCAAGAGAATACCTCAAGCCTCAGAAGAGCCGTAGGAGGAGGAAAGCCCTTCTGCTACACAAAAGACAGCACGTGCTGCTAGCAATTCAACACCACCACTGACCCGAGCTGACATGGAGACGATGCTGCTTAAATCTGAAGAACAAATCATCTCAACTCTAGTGGCACAGTTCTCAGCAGACAGAGCACGGATTGACAGTCATGACAAGGCAATTCAAGAGATCGAAACATCAATGAACAATATGCAAAGCCTATTAATGGAGCTGGAGAACACCTGCACATCACTGAAAAAGGAAAACGAGGCTCTCAAGCTTAAAACTGACGAGCTAAAGATACGCTCGAGACGCAACAATACAAGAATAACCAACCTTCCGGAGAGAGCCGAGGGCTCACGGCCAACATCCTTCCTTGCCGAGTGTCTTCAAGAGGTTTTCGGACCTGACGCATTTTCCACTCCGCTGGCTGTGGACCGGGCACACCGCATCAATGTTCGCAGACGGAATCAGTATGCTCACCGCCCATTCATTGCCAGGATTCATCATAATCAGAACAAGGAACTCCTTCTGAAGCTTGCACAAGAGAAAGGTCGACTCATCTACTGGGGAACAGAGATCCATATTTTCCCAGATTACAGCCCGGAGGTGTCCCAGAAGAGAGCCGCGTTCTCCGAGGTCAAGTCTCGGATCTGCAGGATATTCGTACAGAATGTTTTTTCCTGCCAAACTTCAGGTAACTGACAAACACGGACAGAGGATAACTTTCTCCACTCCAGAGGATGTAAAGCTGTTCCTAACTGGTGCTGGAGACGAGCCATAAACCTTCCACTGTCACCACTTCAACCTGCGGCTCAGCATTCTATCCTGTGCTGGCCTGGTGTACACCTTGCTCCGCCTCTCTACAGAGACAAATTCACCGGAGCTGCCTAAATTATCGGTATGGGCGTTATCACAGCACAAAGACTTATATTACTTTTCCCACGATGACAGGGCTAATTTCTGTTATACTGTCACCACGTATCCCTTTGTTTAAGCGAATTGCTAATTTGCTCATTGGCTGAAGTTAAACTTCTCTCTGAAACTCCTTAGATAGATTTTTTTTGTGGATCAAGATTTTCTCTACCATATATGAAGCTTGCGTTAGTTCATGCAGGACACGGAAGTCATACGCCCAGCTGATACCAGCTGACAGGCTGACGTTCGAGTCACACCTCTCCACTTAACCAATCACAGCTCGCCGTCGACCAACAAGGCGGTGTATTTAATATGTCTACATTCACAACTATTCCTGCTACTGCTACGCACCACACTGCTGCGTCTGGAAGTTACCTCCTCCACCCCAGCCTGCTCCTGTTAAGTCTGTATACATGTATAATATTCATGTATAATATTCATGTGTTTTGTTCCCCAGGGGGGGATCTGCTTTGCACTCCCTGGAAAGCTTAAGCAGGCTGCTTGGCTAACCCAGGGAGTACTCTGAAACCAGAGCTGTAACGCCAATAATAAATGTATTCCATTTGGCAATAAATGGTTCAAAACTATGACGAGAGTGTACCTGAATGAAGTTGGGATAACTGGGATAACTGGGATGCTATTTTGTGTTTTACCATTCAAGTGATTTCAGTATAACTTGAGTTCATTTATGTTTACAACAGAATTGTGAGTTCAAGAAAAAGTTTAGTATTGGTATGTTTCACTATGATCTACGAGAGTTTTCAGAATCATCTGTTATGTCATATCTACATACGATATTACAATACATGTCCTGATTTGTTTTTTTTTTGTATGTGTGTTTTTTTTCATCCTGTTTAATTTTGTTCTGTTTTGTTTTCTTCTCTGTCTTCTTTTTATTTTTATCTGTAGTATTCTCAATCGGGCTTCTCACTCCTACCATATTCAGTCCTCCACACTTACTCTACTGCAGTACTACCACAGTTCCAGGTCACTGTGAGATAACAAAGATCACCACCTTTACATGACAAATTTAACCAGGCAGAGCAAAAAACCATAGTATCACTTTTGTCTCTTTAACTGTAAGAGGTGTAAATAATATAGTTAAAAGACAAAAAATAGATAAGTATCTTTGGCAATTAAAAGTGGACGTTGCTTTCCTTCAAGAAATGCATCTAAAACAAGGTCAGGTAAAACTTCTTCAACGAAATTGGGTGGGTCAGATTTTCCATTCTAACTTCAATGCTAAGGCCAGGGGTGCTGCGATTTTGGTGCATAAAGACATGCCATTTTCACCAGAAGAAACAATCACAGACTCAGCAGGCCGCTACATAATAGTTAAATGTTCTTTACTCCAGTTATTTTATTATCAGTATATGCTCCAAACTGGGACAACAAAGATTTTTTTCACCAAGCTCTTTAGTATTTTGCCCGCCCATAACAGTTACAACATTATAATAGGTGGGGACCTCAACTGTGTTCTCAATTCTAATCTTGATAGGTCTTGTCTAACAATGCTAAGGTTGTAAATAATTTTATGAACCAGTCTGGGCTATCTGACATATGGAGGTTTCATTTTCAAAAAAAGAGAGTATTTTCATTTTTCTCCAATGTCCACCACACATACACACGTATAGACTACTTTTTAGTAGACAACAAACTACTCGAAAATACCCACTCATGCACATATCATAGTATAACTGTGTCAGACCATGCTGCTGTCTCTTTTGTTTTGGAGCTACCTGACTGTGCTAAACTTAGGCGTAACTGAAGATTTAATACTCTTCTCTTGGCAAACAAGGATTTCAACAAAGTTTTGGCCTCGGAAATAGACTTTTTCCTCGAAACTAATAGCTCTCCAGAGATCAGTAATTCACGCCTATGGGAAACCCTTAAGGTATATTTCCGTGGGCAAATTATTGCCCACAGCTCAAGAACAAACAGAGCCAAAAATGCAGAACTTAATGATCTGTCATGCTCAATTGCAAAGATCGACGAGAAATACTCATCTTCCCCATCACCATCTCTGTTTAAAGAAAAACTGCAGCTGCAGACACAACATGAGTTACTGTCTATGAACAAAGCAACACAGTCAATACTGAAGGCACGCCACAATAGCTATGAATATGGGGATAAAGCGAGTAAACTCCTTGCCCATCAAATTCGTCAAAACTCTGCTTCTTGTTTAATTACTAAAATAGAAGACAACACAGGTAATACAGTAATAAATCATAAAGAAATAAATGACACTTTAAACAATTTTATGCAAAGCTTTACACATCTGAAAATTATAGCAATATCTCCCAAAAAATAGATTTCTTGATAAACTGTCTTTTCCCACTGTCCCCCTAGAAAATTTGCCTGCACTTGATGCTGAGATTTCCATAATAGAAATTAAAGAAGCAACAAAATCATTGAGGTCAAATAAAACACCTGGCCCAGATGGTTATGGTGCAGAATTTTACAAGAAGTTTGTGGACAAGCTTTCTCCTCTTTTACAGGCACTTTTCAATGAATCATTATCAACCGGTACTCTTCCTCCAACATTATGTCAGGCTGCGATTACAGTCCTATTAAAAAAAGATAAAAACCCACTCCAATGCAGTTCATATCGCCCAATCTCTCTACTTAAAGTAGATTATAAAATATTAGTAAAAATTTTGGCACATAGATTAGAACGAGTTTTACCTCAAATAATCTTGCCTGACCAAACAGGCTTCATTAAAGGAGGAAGTTCCACTGCCAATGTAAGAAGATTACTTAACATTATAAACACTCCACCTGGTCAAAGCACTGAAATTATTTTATCTCTTGAGGCAGAGAAAGCTTTTGACCGGGTCGAGTGGGAATTTCTATTCGTTACCCTCCGAAAATTTGGCTTTAAAGACGGTTTCATTTAATGGATAAAGTTACTCTACTCAAACCCGGTTGCAACGGTTGTAACTAATGGGCATCAATCCCAGTACTTCTCTCTTGGTAGGGGCACCCGTCAAGGATGTCTGCTGTCTCCACTTCTCTTTGCAATTGCTACCGAGCCATTGGCTATTGCCATTAGACCAGGGCTGGACTGGGACAAAAAATCGGCCCTGGCATTTTGGACCAGACTGGCCACCATGTTCGATCGACCCACCACCCCCCCCAAAAAAAACAACAAAAAAAAAACCATAACATTCCACCACTCTGTCACAGTAATTTATTCTAAAGCATAATTCATCTTTTTGGGTTTGCTGATGTGTTCTAGGGAGGAAGAAAAGATAAAGAGAATTTTTGGCGACTATTTGGCGAAACTGGCAAAATGAAATAACAACTATTCTTTTTCTTTAAGCTGTATCCTCTAATCCTGTGTTTTTTTGTAACACACAAACAAGCAAAAATAAACAACATTGTTGGAGTATGGGCTTACATAATTCATGGCCCCACTGCTGTATAAATCAGTGCTCTGGTCGGGGCACCCCAGTCTAAAAGTCTGGACACGCCCCTGCTAAAGTGTGCTAGTAGCCTGCGTTATGTTGCTCTGCTCATCAAGGGATGGATTTATGCTAAATGGAGGGTTCAGCAACTTCAGCTCGTGGAATAGGCGGTGTTACAGTAAAAGATGGGACTCTACTTTCCCCGAGGTAAAAGTCAAACAACTTCTCAAGCGCTTACGTGCAGTGCGCCGCTCTCTCTCCAATTAAAGTTAATGTCGATCGCCCATCAGCGACCTCCCTCTCACTCACTCTCCGCTGTCAATTTTCATAAGTTACGGTCCATCCATAAAACCAGAAAGAAGATATTCTTCAGTTGAGCAGGAGTGTTCAGAAAGGACTGATGTATATTTATTTATGATCTAAAACAAAGAATGATCATTGTTTTTGAGGAGCTGCATGTTAATGATCTGCAAATGAAACAAGTAGGGTCAGTCATGTAAATGCGTAAATGTTTCAGTGAGAGATCTTAAACTCTTTAAGGCCCTGCCGTGAGAAACGCGTCCGTAAATTCAGCACATTTGGCAGCGTTTTTGTGGAAAGCATTGTTTTTTTTCTTCTTGGGCACGAAAACAACCAAAGGGCTGCAGATCAACGGATTTCATGGGCCGTTTTTTGGGGGGATTTTTTATTTTTTTTTTTTTATCTGTTCCCCCTGAATGCTCCATACAGATAGGACTTAAGGTAAAGTCATTAGTGTCTGACACTGTGATTGGCCCGGTTCAGTGTCATTCGTCTGCTGACCTGCTGCTTTGACCTGTGCGTTCACGCCACATTGAAAAAGTGTCAGTCGGCCCAAATGAGACTGTCGGCCCACCGGGCAATGCCCGGTATGCCAGATGGCCAGTCCACCCCTGCATTAGACAGGCTGACAACTTCCGAGGCATTGAACGCGGCGGCTCACATCATAACCTATCTCTATGCGCAGATGATTTACTGCTCTATGTATCTGACCCAAAATCTACTCTCCCCTCTATTAACAACTTGCTAGATCAATTCGGGAAGCTCTCAGGATATAAAATTAATTTGGAAAAAGTTTGCTATTCCCTCTAAAACAAGATGATGCCACAAGCTCTCTTGATATATTCCCATTTAAAATCGTCAAAGGCTCTTTTACATATCTTGGAGTGGAAGTGACATGTAATCTCTCATCACTTTTTACCAAAAATTTTACTGTCCTCCTTGAAAAATGTAAACTGGATTTTGACCAATGGAAAGATCTACCCTTATCTGTTGCAGGAGGGGTCAATATAATCAAAGTGATCGTATTACCAAAATTCTCATATCTCTTTCAAAATATTCCTATTTTTTTTAGAAAAATCCTTTTTTTAACTTACTCGACAAGCTTATGGGCACTTTCATTTGGAAAGGACGGTCACATAGAATAAAAAGAACTGCTCTTCAGAGACCAAAAAACAAGGCCGGATTAGCACTTCCAAACTTTATTCACTATGATTGGGCTTGCAATATACAAAAAATTCTTCACTGGGTTCATTTCAATAAAGAACAATGCGATTCATGGGTGTCCCTGGAATATGCCACAAGTCACCAGCATCTAGATTCACTGGTATGCGCTGCTTTAACCCCTCCAGCCATACAACCAAACTTAATCGTCAGTCAAACTATTAAGATATGGACACAGTTTAGGAGACATTTCGACCTAAAAAATATCTCTATATATGCTCCCATCTGGGAAAAATACAAATTTTCACTGGCTTCCTTGGATGCATCTTATCAAATGTGGCACGCAAAAGGCATTAAATCTTTGTTTAATCTGTTCTCAGATGGACAGTTTTGTTCATTTTCTGAACTGAGGGAGACTTTTTTCAGACACCTACTAATCAAGAGCTTCATTCAAAAGAACTTCTCTTCCTTTCCAAAAATTTCCAATAGTAATATCTTAGATGAAATTCGCTCAATGTCACCTATAAAGCAAAGACTAATTTCTACCCTGTACAAATTAATAAATGACGCTTACCCCACCTCACTTAAGGAAGTCAAGAAGCAATGGGGAACTGACCTGCGTTTAACTTTGAGTGATGAAACATGGGAAGCCATTCTCAAGCATATACCTGGATCCTCAGTCTGTGCAGGTCATGGTCTGATTCAGTTGGAAGTGGTTCTAAGAGCTCATCTCACCAATGCAAAGCTAGCAAACATGTTTCCTGACACTGACCCCTCTTGCCCTTGATGCAAGGGTCAACCAGCAGACCACACACATATGTTCGGGTCGTGTCCCGCACTCTCCACCTTCTGGTCAGATATCTTTGAGGCATTTACAAAAATCTTTGGAAAAAAAGTGAGCCCCAGTCCAATTAGTGCCATATTTGGGATTAGCCCATTGACTTTACCAAACAATGCACGTGATGTCATTGCTTTCACCACTCTGATTGCAAGGAGAAACATCCTGCATAATTGGAAACAGCAGTCTCCACCTTGCTTTAGAAGATGGATGAGAGAGACAATGTATTTTCTGAAATTAGAAAAAACAAGATTCACCCTGAAAAGATCTGATCAACAATTCTTAGAGACCTGGAACCCTTTTCCAAACTATTTTGAGGAATTACAAATATCTCTAGATGAGAGGAATAATGAACAACACTAATAATATGTTTGTGTGGGGTTTTTTTGGATTGTTTTTATTTTATTATTTGAACTATCATAAAAAATTTTTTTTTCTTTTTCTTTTTTATTATTATTATTATCTTTTACTGATGTTTGTTTGTTTTAAATACTTATCACTTCTGTTTGTAAATATACATCTGTAAAACGATTGTATACCAAACTTATGACACACAAATAAAAAGAAAATTAAAAAAAAAAAAAAAAAAAAAAAAAAAAAAAAAAAAAAAAAAAAAAAAAAAAAAAAAAAAAAAAAAAAAAAAAAAAAAAAAAAAAAAAAGGAATAAAATGTGCAGCTTCATTCAATCAGTCAAAGACTGAGTGTGAAGAGAATTTAGGCAGAGCTGATGTTTGCAGTGTGATCAGGAAAGTCTTCAGAAAGCTCCAAACAGAATGAGTGTGTGCTCTGATTGTCAGGAGGAGCTGTGTTTGTACATTTACACACCATCAATATGGAGTCATCCAGCTGTGTTTGATGCTGCTGGGCAGACTGACCAATGGGAGCCTCTGATCTCTGCTGCTCAACTCTGTGGAACAAACACAAAATCATGTAGTGGAGATAATAGAATGACACACAGTCTTCATGTGATAGTCTATCTAGTGGATCCCTCTAGAAACACTGCTGGATCCTCCTACAAACACAGGACACACATGAAGATACATGCTGAGTCCAGTTCTTTCTGCCTCCAGTCCTGTTTACTGCTGTTGGATCCTGATAGAAACACAAAGACTGAAACATGTTCACCTTCACAGAGAAAACACCAACCACAGTTAGGATCAAATGTTTCACACACAACGACAGGAAGTTCACTCTCAAAGTCTCACCTTTCATCAACACACATCTCTTGCATGGAGCCATCACTCTTTAAGGACACACAGCTGGGTCCAAGTCCAGATTCAGGAGAGTCTGGTCTCTGCTGTTTGACTCTGACAGAATCACAAACACTGATGAATAAACATGAAAACTGAAAATCTTCCAGGTTTGAATGCTGCTGAAATTTACTATGGACTTTTCTAAAATTTTAATTTGGATTAAAACTCTGAGACAGATAATTACTTTGGGCCATCAGACTGATGCACAGCTTGGAAGTTATAAGGTTGACCCTTTGACCCATCACTCTTTAAGGACACACAGCTGGGTCCAAGTCCAGATTCAGGAGAGTCTGGTCTCTGGAGTTTGACTCTGACAGAATCACAAAAACTGATGAATAAACATGAAAACTTAAAATGTTCTAGGTTGGAGTGCTGCTGAAATTTACTCCAAACTTTGAATTTCAAACTTTTGAATTCTGATAACAACACTTTGAAGGATTATTACTTTGGACCATCAGACTGAGGCACAGCTTTGAAGTTATAAGGTTGACCCTTTGACCGATCGCTTTTTAAGGACACACAGCTGGGAACAGGTCCAGATCCAGGAGAGATTGGTCCATGCTGCTTCTCTGGGCTTTAAAACAAACACACACACACACACACACACACACACACACACACAGTGAGAGGTGTGAGTGTGAATCCTGATGCTGCAGTGATGTGAGTGCTGAGCTCTGACATGGAGAAGAGTCATGGACAGTTAGAGATCCTCATCTCACCTCTGAGCTTTGCTCTGGCTCTCATGGTCCCCACACAGAGAGCTTTTAGAGGGAGGGGCTCCCTCCTCTCTGTCCTCACACTGATTCATAGCAGAGCCCCCACCTTCACACAAACACAACAACATGTTCATTCATTACAACAAGCTTTACAGCACAGGACACACATTAGTTCTCCTTCAAGTAAACAGAATGACCAAATGTAGAGCTAAATTTGGGGCTGAGGGCAGAGAAATAGACGTCAGTCATCACTTGGAATCATGACCCTCTGAAGATGAAGCTTTTGTGGAGATGAAAGATATTCAGTGTCCTCTGTGTGGCTGTGGTTTGATTATTTCCAAACTGACACGGAGCAAAATGGGGTCTTGCACACCTGCAAAAATAATCAGGACTTTAAACTAGTTCACTGTGTTATTTTATGGTTTTCTACGGGGGATACCTAGGTGTTTTTTATGGCGTCATATTTGTGTCAAAAGTCGAGCGAGCGATAAAACACACGTACAAGCAAATTATCTTGTACCACACGCACACCAATCATAAGCGGGCAGGGTCAAAAGTCTGTGACCCGAGCGCGTAGACTTTATACTCGAGCAGCAGAGTGCTCTGAGGGAGAGAGGGAGAGCGCGGCAACACTCCAGTGCACGCAAAGCGCCTCCTTGTGCGCGTGCTGTAGAGTTTAAAAAACCCATCACTGTGCATTTTTTAGCTCTTGCTGTGTATTTTTATTCGCTTGCATCTCCATGTATGCCCTCGTTTGTTGAATTTGTGTGGGTGAGGACTAAAAAAGTGCGTGCGGCAGTTTACTCTGCGCTTGTGGTACAAGATAATTTGCTCGTACGTGTGTTTTATCGCTCTCTCGACTTTTGACACAAATATGACGCCATAGTTTTTCTTCTATTTTTCTATGTTCATGGTTATTATTTTGCTTTGTTGTTTAATTTGTACAATTCTACAATTTCATTAAGTGGACACTTTTGTCCAAAGTGACATACAACACAGCAAGGAGTTACACACGAAAGGAAAACTTTAGTGAGTGATACAAAGTGCTTCAAGTAAGTGTGATTGGCCACCAGTGTAATAAGGTGCCAGGATTTTTATTTTTTTTTTAATTTGGAATAAAGGCATAGCTAATAATTCAGCTATAGGTATAGCATCATTATGCAATGACAATCACCAACAACCAATAATAAGCATGTGCTAAATGTTTGCATGTTGATAAAATGCTGAACTAATCTCTAGGTTCTCTAGTTTTCATAACTGGCAGTTTATAAATAGCATAAAAAATCGTGATAATAATACAGATCAGATAATAAAAAATGTATGTATGTTTTAGTCTTTTATTTTTTGCCATGTTGGCCACGTGAGAGACAGGAACTGCTTTGTAGCTCTGGACAGAAGCTCTGCACAACATGAAATATAATTTTTTTTATAAGGGATGCACCAATACTAATATCAGTATCAGTATCAGTTCTGATACCAAACTGAAGTACTTGTACTCGTAAAAGTACGCCAAATACTCAGAATAGAATGCAACTATAAGCAAGTTAGTATGTCACTGTTATCTGTTAAAATGTCAGCAACATGTGCAGGTGCATCATGGTCTTTATTTCATTTGTTCAAATAAAAGGGTGAGGAAATGAAAGATACTTTCAAACTAATATCAGAAGTCCTAATGTTCTAATTTAGAATTGCAGTGATGTTATGAAGTATTCGGTTCAGTATCGGTGAGTACTCAAATGTAAGTACTCAAGTGTAAGTACTTGTTCTTGTTCTCAGTTTGATAGAACATTGGTATCAGTGCATTTCTGTTTTTTATTCAAAGTAGTAAACTGTGTGGTTTCGACTCAACACTAAAAACTTTTAAGGAAAATAACAAAAAAACAAACAAACAGGTGTTGTAAGATAATTAATACTGTAACACTTTTCCATCAACATCCAGACTTAGAGATATCCATGTGTTTTCTATTTGTTTCAAAGACTAACATGACACAGACTCTGAGGTGGAGTTAAAGAAGAGCTGATCATCAGTGGGAGAGGATCTGAATGTGGATTTGTTAAACCTCATCACTGAGAACACTTGTTCACATATGTTTGAAGATCCAAAGAGAAACAACATCTTCTGATCAGCCTCCTCATGGTTGGAGAGTTCACAGCTTTGAGAGAAGGACAGAAATCTAAGAGTGATAGAGACTTGAAGAGCTCTGACAGCAGTGAATCAGACTGAAGGTCAGTTCATTCAAACAGAGGATCACTGTTTTTTTTATTTAGCTTCACCTGTCAAAATTGAAAAGGAAAAGAAAACCCCCAAAAAAGCAATTATAAAATACAATAAATGTTGATATGTGTCAGCTGATATGTACTATAAACCCTTTTCCAGTTTGAATCCAATATTGAAATAATTTCATTTTTCAATTAAGATTAGCTGAATTTCTGCATGTTTCATTCAAAAAGAGGGACGAGATTCTCCACTGAGCTCTTTGCTGCTCAGTGGATTGTTTTATCCAGGGTGACTGAACGTCTCCTCTAACCCCCCCCCCCCTTCATCAATGCGTCTTCCTTTTATACCGTTTTGTTTTGTCCTCAAGTCTTGACTTTTAAGCGTGGATACAGGGTATACATTTGGACAAAAATGCATGTACACTTCAGGTTCTAAAGCACAAAAGACAGGATTTCGAGAGTTTTTATGACCAATTTGAGCAGAAATGTGGCAAACTTGGCCCAACAAACACAGGGCGCATGATGACAAGTGTTTCCTTAACATTCTTGATAACATCAGTGATCAGATGAAGACCAGGTTTGATCATTTTGATGAGCTAACTTTGCTTGGTTTGGTGGCTTGCACAAAATTTTGTGAAATTTCTCAACATTTTGATAACAGGATACTGCAGAGCCTGTCAAGGTTTTTGATTTTGTGAGACCAAAGGGGATCGCACTGGACCGTAAAGCTCTCAAACAGTAAAAAATGAATGCAAAGCTCCTGGACAGTTGCTCATCTATTTAGTCCAGAACGACATCATCCACTTCTATAAAAGTCAAAGACATATTTGTCCAGAAGAAGTAGAACATGGATTTTGTTTATAAATGAAAGCAAGACCATTAACATTTATGATTTCTAATTTCAAAATAGAATCAATTGAAATCAAAATTGCCCTTTAAAAATGAATGCTAATAATTCTGATATAAGAAATAAAACATCCCATTTTCTGTTGATGATCAAACGTGAATAAGATACTCTGTTGGGTACATTTTTTATCTGACACTGAAAGAGTTGGTGCCTAACCAGCTGTCAGCCTCACACACTTAAATTATTGTTGACAGACCATAATTCAGAGGGAGCAGCTAAGGAGATAAGAAAAGGACTGAAAGGACAGATGTGTTTTCTGCCTACGTGAGATCCAGTCTTTCTCGTTTATTGCTCCATATTAGGGGTGGTGAAAAAAGTTGATAATCGATTAATCGCGATTATTAAATGGTTGATTACGAATCGATTTTAAATTTCCCCAAAATCGATTATGTACATTTTTCTAGTTGAGGCATCAAGAGGCCAATGACTGACAGTATGTTCTAAATTGGTGTCCCACCTCGACAATGGATAGACATTCTCTTGGTCTGTGCCACTAACACAGACTACGTTTACATGCACACCATATTCGGAATAGGGTCCATATTCTGATCAAGGAAATATTCCGAATAAGGTGTTTACATGCTCCACAGAGTGCTGAGCGAACGGAATATACCCATTTACATGTTAATCAGCATATTCTGAATAAACCCTGGCAGTAGTAGTAGGAGCGTCATGACAAGACGTCATCTAGAGGCGTTTTTTTAAAAACACTGTATTGACATTAGCACCAACTGGTCGGAGATGCTTGTTTATGCACTATTCTGTGAAATATATCTATCAGTGCAGCTGCTGGTCGTTCAAGAAGCGAAAGTTCATTTTTTTCCCGGCCTACATCATAAGTGTGTTTGTTTATTTGTGTGTAAATTATACCCTCCTTTTCTTTTCTAGTCGTTTTTGATAAAGAAGTTTCTGATGATTGGGTATAGCCACCGGATCAGATCAGAACAACGGAATGAGAGACTTTGAAAATGCTCCGGTGGATGTAAAAACTTTAAGATCGCTAATTCGCTCATTCCGCTGTCAATCAAAAAGAAATTCCGCCTCAGACAGATCATCCAATCATCACGCAGAAACCCAGCGTCAGGGCCCGCCCACTGCCCCATAGACCCTCAGAGACGCTAAGCGGCTGTCTGTGTATAACACTGTGGAGCTGCTGGGATGAATGAGAAATAAGTCGTGACGGTTTCCTGTGATAAGCAGCTGATTCTCAACAAAAGATGAATGTGTTCTAGCGCATATTTTGTGCACAGTACAGTTTCCTCCTCGCCTCAAAAGTGTACAGACTTTTGCCTTCTCGCTGTTTTGAACATGCGCAGACGAAAAACATCCTTTAACGCAGTTTACTCTGGAGCATATTCCGATTAATGCGTTTACATGACCCAGTATTCGGGTTAATACAGGCATATGCTAAGGGTGTTATTCGGATTTTTAATAATCGGAAAATGAGCTTAATCGGGTTACGGCAATTGGAATAAGGTGTTTACATGACTCCCACGCAAATGTAGTTTGTTTATATTTTTTTAAAACGTTAAAAAGAGTGATAAGGCTACTGTAAAATGTGTGTAAACTTCACATTTGATTTTATTATATAAGTTACCACATTGGTGCAAAGATCTGGTTGTTCTAGACCACTTATTCAGTACTTGACTA
>RPOG01003425.1:46571-64047 GCA_008086565.1 Thalassoma bifasciatum
ATGTCCGAGCAGGAGTTTGGTCATAAACCTGTGGATTTTCTGAGTGTACACAAACTTATTGTTCTTTCCTTCACTGAGCTGAGTACCTGCAGAAACTCTCCATGTAGCATGAAACAGAATTAAATCATCTAAGTGATCCACATGCAGTTCTCCCTTCTCCAGACAGTCTGCACATTCAAACAAAGTTAAGCAATGTCAGTAATCACATCATAACATGATAATTAGGTATCACAAAATAAGGAGTTAATATCACAAAAAAATGTTTTACCTGGTACAATGTCATTTTTATTTATTTTTTAATCATGGCAGCAATACACTTCCGTACCTCATGCTCATGAATACAACTTAATAAACTCTAAAGGAATGTGAACTGTTTTTTTTTCCTCTGACAGACTTTTCTCTCAGACTAAAGTTCTTTTTATAAAGAAAAAAATAAACCAAAAAATGAATGAGAGAAATAACTGATCATGAATATTTCTATCCTGTCTCATTTAACCCATTTTTTTTTTCTTCAAACTCTCATCAAACTCTTTTTTAATTCCAGCTTTCTGACCTGTTCCTGAACCATCCTCAGTGACTATTTTCAGCTCTGTCTTTGTGATCATTAAACTCTGGTGGTGTGAAGTCAGGGTATCTACAGGTGAAGGAAAGTCATCTTTAAGACTCCTTAAGACCTTTTTAATGACAACTTAAATGAAATTTGAGACAAAAACACTGTAAATGTAGACGATGGTTGGGGGATCCTGTTGTATTACAACCCATCAAAGCATGTGTGTCACTCAACAACTAGGTAGCGTAGAGATAATAATTTATATCAGCAGCTTGTCAGAAAGTAACCTCTCCACAGCTCCTTTTCAAAAAGTCCCACACAAAGAAAAGAAAAATACATAACATTAACTAGTCCTGCCCCCCAAAATGCAAGACCTTCAAGTAAATTCATTACCTGAACAAATGTAAGACCTTTGGGTCATGGATTTAAGGTCATAATTTTGGAAACGTGAAGTTAAGACTTTTTAAGGATGGATGGACACTCAACAAGTTTCAGAGAAGTCTGAGCTGCTGCAGCGTCTAATCACTGACTGATATCACACATGGGAAAGTGGCTGACAGTGAAAAGACTTCATGGAGGGCAGCTCTAACGTTTCCTCCCTCATCAATCTTTGATCAGTCTCCTCTCTCTTCTGAGCAGAATTAAAGCTGAGGGACATCGTTCATTATGGCTCATAAACTAGTTCCAGTGTCACAGAGAGAGGAGACTTCAGTTTATCAATGTGAGATTTAGTCCTGGCCTGTGTAAAAAGGTCTTCAGAGAAACTGAGTCAGTGTTGGAAGATATTTGACCTCAGACCTCTTCATCCATGCTCTTTACTTCAGAGTATAAAGAGTTAATAACTTAAATCACCTGAGCCAAGTTGATCCAAGTTGTCAGACCTGTTCAGACACTCCCTTCATTTTTCAGTGATGCTGTGACTCAGATTATTATCAAACTGCTGCTGACTCTACTCCACAAACACAAAGTGTAAAAAGAGTAAATCTTTGTCAAATCACTGCTCTTTAACTCAGAGAGAAAGTCTACAACATATTTGAAAGAGCCAATCAGCATCCAGAAAGATGAGTAGAGTTGAAGAGTGATCCAGCAGCATGTGAGCACAGTGATCCTGATCATCAAACATGTGCAGCTTTCTCTGGAAGATTCTCACCTGTTGAAGTCAGTTCAGCTCAGCTTCCAGACACTTTCCAGCTTCATGTGTGGAGAGAAGAAGCTGCTGCTTTGTCCCTCCTCAGTCCTGGTGTCTGTGTGCGTTTGATGTGAGGACGCCGCCACCGTCACAGCCTCAGAACTTCAGAGTGAGGTCAGAGCCGCTCTCACCTGTGGCACAAACCCAGNTTATTATCAAACTGCTGCTGACTCTACTCCACAAACACAAAGTGTAGAAGAGTAAATCTTTGTCAAATCACTGCTCTTTAACTCAGAGAGAAAGTCTACAACATATTTGAAAGAGCCAATCAGCATCCAGAAAGATGAGTAGAGTTGAAGAGTGATCCAGCAGCATGTGAGCACAGTGATCCTGATCATCAAACATGTGCAGCTTTCTCTGGAAGATTCTCACCTGTTGAAGTCAGTTCAGCTCAGCTTCCAGACACTTTCCAGCTTCATGTGTGGAGAGAAGAAGCTGCTGCTTTGTCCCTCCTCAGTCCTGGTGTCTGTGTGCGTTTGATGTGAGGACGCCGCCACCGTCACAGCCTCATAACTTCAGAGTGAGGTCAGAGCCGCTCTCACCTGTGGCACAAACCCAGTGGGTGTGTTTAAAGCTCCAAAGTTAAATCCCTCCTCTTCTCCTCCTGTTCGCTTGTGTCTTAGTCCGTCCCTTCATGATGTATGGGAGAGGAACAAGGAAATAGAGAGAGGAGAGAGGAAATAAGAGATTTGTTAGAGAGAAAAATGACTTCCTTTTCTTGTGGAGCGTCACATTAAGTGATTTCTTTCAGTGATGACTCTGTCAGTTAAAACTTTTTGGACGTGACAAATAAGACACAGGACAAGTCTCCGAGTACCTAGTGAAGTGGTGATTTTGGACAGTAATACACTAATAAATAAACATGAAACAGATCTCGTATGGATTATCATTAGAGAATTACCTTTGCTTTCATCAGATTTCAGGGAAAATAGAATTGTTTTACTCTTCACAAACCTCATTACGGAAGTTTATTGCTGCCATGATTAAATAAATAAATAAAAGTGACATTGTACCAGGTAATGATTTTTTTGTGATATTAAGTCATTATTTCGAAATAATTATCGTTATTTCGAGATACCTTACCAGCTATTTCAAGATAATTATCTTGTTATTTTGTGATACCAAATCATGGTGTCATGATGTGATAACTGACATAACTTTGCTGTGGATTTTTCTGAGTGTACACAAACTTATTGTTCTTTCCTTCACTGAGCTGAGTACCTGCAGAAACTCTCCATGTAGCATGAAACAGAATTAAATCATCTAAGTGATCCACATGCAGTTCTCCCTTCTCCAGACAGTCTGCACATTCAAACAAAGTTAAGCAATGTCAGTAATCACATCATAACATGATAATTAGGTATCACAAAATAAGGAGTTAATATCACAAAAAAATGTTTTACCTGGTACAATGTCATTTTTATTTATTTTTTAATCATGGCAGCAATACACTTCCGTACCTCATGCTCATGAATACAACTTAATGAACTCTAAAGGAATGTGAACTGTTTTTTTTCCTCTGACAGACTTTTCTCTCAGACTAAAGTTCTTTTTATAAAGAAAAAAATAACCCAAAAAATGAATGAGAGAAATAACTGATCATGAATATTTCTATCCTATCTCATTTAACCCATGTTTTTTTTTNGATGTGAGGACGCCGCCACCGTCACAGCCTCAGAACTTCAGAGTGAGGTCAGAGCCGCTCTCACCTGTGGCACAAACCCAGACAGTGTCAGATTACAGACTGATCACATGATGTAGTTGTACTATCTGAGCACTAGATGGTGCTGACTAACCTTCTGATGAAACAAACAGCAGCACTGTCAGATGTGATGAAGCAGCAGTGTGGATCACACTGATCCTGGACTTTCTGTTGGACACTGCTGACAGCGGCTCTGATGGAGACACAACTAAAGATTATTTTATTAGTCTCAGATTTTTCTCATGTTGCATTTATAAATAAATGTGGTAGATTTCTTCTCATCAGGTCTTTGTGTCTTTAAGTTATGCCTCTAGTTGAATCAGCTGATTGGTTTCATCTGTTTTCACTGATCAGTCTGACTCAGTGTCATCATCACAACAAGAAGCAGTCAGGAGTGTTTTCTCTTCATATCACCACAACAGTGTGTGTCACATTCCCTCAGAGATGTGTGTCTTGTCGATAAAGTCTTCTCTGTGTGGTTTGGTGATCAGCTTCATGATCCTCCAGTTGACCCCCCCACTTAACAACAGAACAACAACACAAAGTGCAACAGAAGCTGAGGGAGGAAAGAGAGGTTTTCAGCTGAGATGACTGAGACACTGGATGATTTTCTGACCTTCAGATGGTGATAAACCTCAAAGATTAGATTCTGGTGACAAAAACCTGTAACACCATCTCACACCATTTGTATCAGGATGTAAAAAAAAAACACACACAAGCCTGAATCAGTGTTTTTTATCACAAAAAAAGTTATTAAAAGAAAAGAAGACTCATCCATCAGATCCTGAGTGGATTATTATCAGCTAAATGTCCACAGAGCACTGTCTTGTAGACCTGTGAGACCAGGTTTGGCTTCACTTGGAGAATCTGAGAAAAGTTACCGCAGAGACAGAGAAGCTGTGGAATCAAACCCAGAGCAAAGAAATGTCTTTTTTTAAAGATGAGTGTGCTGTGTTGGCTGTGTCATCTCAGAGGAAGGATACAAGATAAATCCAGCTGAGGTTGAAGCTTTCCAAGAACTGACACCAAAAAACAAAAACAGTCAGAGAGGTGAGATCACTGGTTAGCTTCCTCTGCTGTTACAGATCATTCATCGGTGATTTTTCAAGAACAGCTACGTCTCTTTATGAGTCGTCCTCCCTCTCAAAGACTATGAAGGGTGTGGTTCTCCACAGCTGCCTCCATCTCAGCCAGTAGAGTGGACAGTTCTGCATCAGGAAGTGTCAGAGAGGCTGCTGTCAGACACATTGTCAGATCCCTAAATGAGGTCTTATCCTGATCTAGAGAAGCATCAGAGGAGGCTCTTGGGGTCTGTTGTGTATCAGGCTCAGGAAGAATCTCTGAGAGTGATAGGATGTGGATCACAGACACTCACTCCAGCAGAGAAGAGTTAGTGACTTTGTTCTGTTCATGTTCAGTCATTATCTCTTCCATGCCCCTCACTTCACTGTATGCAGTGATAATAACCCTGAGGAACGTGATGAAGACTGCAAAACTAGATGCTGTGAGGCATTGTGGGTACTCACTCTGAAATACAGTCCTGCTACTGTTTACTATGATCCAGATCTCCTGACCAACAGATGTGGAGACGGTGATGAAAGAATGCACTGAGGAATGTAAACCTGACAACACCTCAGCTGTTGGAGACTGTGAGTACGAGAAGAAGGAAACACTGATTGGATCTCAGCCATCAGACCTAATGTAGACGAGCTTAAGGAAGTGAAGACTGCAGGTGAGACTGCTGTAAATCCAATCCTAGTTACAAACATCAGGATAAGACAAAAGAAGATGAAGTGATGAACAACAAAAGACTGAGACACAAAGATAAAATGAGAGTCACAGCAGTGAAAAGAGTCTTAATAGAGTTTGTGTTGAAAAGGACTTGATCCTGTGATGTAAAACAACTTCTCACACACAGCTCAGTTGTACCTGGAAACATCCGAGCTACTGATNCTATTTTTTCTAACATTAAAATGTTGCAAATTGAAGACAGATGTATCAGTCTGGAGTCATTTTGAAGATTGCAGCATGAAACCAAAACATCAATCTGAGAAAGAGAAGATGAGATCTGGACCTGTAATCAGTTTAAGAACATTCCAGTTTCATATTAGTTTGGTCTTTTCATGGCTTCTGAAGGTAAAGAGATCAACACCAGGTCAAAGGTCAGGTCATCCTTTAACTTAACTCTTGGATCAGTCTGAAGGAGTTTCATGTTGGACTCTGGTTTATCAGACTTTATTATCAGTGATAAGTTGGACAAATAAGTGAGCACAGAGCAGTGGAGGTCAAAATGTCTGTTTTTAAATCAGCAGTGAATGAAACACATTATTTACCCTCATGAAAAAAAGATGAACAAAACTCACATTTATATCATTAAAGATCAACACTGAACCATTTAAGTCCAGATGGTTTATTCAGAGAGAGTTCATCTCTACATGTTTGATCAAATATTTTCAGCTTTTATCTGAACGATACAATGTTTGTTCAAACCTTTCAAAGCAAATGTAAATGTTTAATCAAAATGCACTCAGCTAACACTTTAACATGGAGCAAGTTAAAGATACAGCTTTATAAAGACATTCACCATCACATTGTTTTCATTCTGAAACCACATCATCATCTCTGGGTAATCCTGACCCCCCTTTGGAGCTCAGGGCCCCACTTCTGGAATCAGAAATAATCTTTAGACTTTACACAAAACAGTCACAGAAGAGAATCAAAGAAGAAGAGTTTGTCCAAATCAAGCAGAATCATAAGAACATGAGGACATGGCATTCATCAGTTTAAACACAGGTGAGAACAACTCTGCAGGTGAAGAAGAGTTTCATCAATCAGACTCAGACACATTGAAGAAAAACAATCTGAATGAGGCCGGATTTTTTCACTCTAGAGATGGAAAGAAGTCCAGTTCAGTGAGCCAGTTTTCCATTGAGTCCTGCTCTTTGATAACAGACATTCATACTGATGTGACAGGAGAGAAAGAGTCAAAGAATCAGCTGAAGTTTGTGTGTGTTAGTGCAGAGGCTAAACTCTTCTTCAGCAGCTGTTTGTGTTTGTAGAGTTTGTGTAGAGAGGAGGAGACTCTCCCTCCTCCAACAAACACAGACTCACTGAGGAACCATGAGACCAGAACCCAAACCCAGGATAGAGAGGTTCAGTGAAGATGGTGTTGAAGGTGTGGAGGTGGATCAGTTTGTCAGAGGAGACTCTGTAGAAGGACACAGTGCCAGCAGGACAGTCCACATACACTGATACTCTGTGAGAGTCAGAGGACGAGGAGAGAGGGAGGTCTGTTTTTATGTTATTGTGACGGACAGAGTAACCTTCATCAGAGCAGATCAGACTCCAGGACCGATCATTAAATCCAAACCCACAGTCATAACTGTCTCCTTTCCTTCTGATTCCTCTGTAACTCACTGATATATCAACCCTTTTACTCCACTCGACCTCCCAGTAACAGCGACCAGTTGGACCATCTCTACACAGCAGCTGAGGCCAGAGGTCAAATCTGTCTGAATGATCAGGATATGACTGAACCACTCTCACACGTGTCACCTTCCTGTTGTTTTCAGACAGTCTGAGGTGTCTGTTTGCTGTGTTTGAGTCCAGAGTGAGTTGACAGAAATCTGATGGAGAGAAAAAGACACAACACAGCAGCAGTTTATCATCAGACACAGCTGAAGGCTTTATTCTTTGTTAGCTGACAGTCTGCTGTTTGCTCATCAGGAGTCAAACTGATTCCACACTTACATTTCTTCAGACCAGGTTTTAACCTCTGCTGTCCACCATGGTCCACCCTGGAGGAAGAAACACAGTCAGAATGATTTTCTGTCCAACATGAGTCCTAACTGCTGTTCAACATGAAGCAGTGATCCTCAGTTTGTCACTGTGACAGAGAAACAGGCTGAAACTCATCTGAGCCAACTGTCTCCATCACTCTCTCACTTTTTCTGACAGTGTTGAGATCCTGGGAGAAAAAGATGAAGAAAAAGAGGCAAAAAGCAAAGGCTGCCTGTTGCTCTTTGGATCCATAAAGTTGTAAAAGTACTGACAGTGTGACAGAAACAATCAGAGAATAACGATGGATCCCAACACAGTCAGTAGTTGTTGAGAAAGTTTGAGTTTGGACCAAAGTGTTTGACTGACTGACATTTCCACCTTCAGAGCCATGCTGCTATCAGAGCTACAACAAGAACGTCTCTACAGACCAGATTTGGAGCTTTCTACTGAAAAGACTTTTTTCTATTTGATAGTCTTCTGCTGCTCTGAGTGTTTNTGACAGAGAAACAGGCTGAAACTCATCTGAGCCAACTGTCTCCATCACTCTCTCACTTTTTCTGACAGTGTTGAGATCCTGGGAGAAAAAGAAGAAGAAAAAGAGGCAAAAAGCAAAGGCTGCCTGTTGCTCTTTGGATCCATAAAGTTGTAAAAGTACTGACAGTGTGACAGAAACAATCAGAGAATAACGATGGATCCCAACACAGTCAGTAGTTGTTGAGAAAGTTTGAGTTTGGACCAAAGTGTTTGACTGACTGACATTTCCACCTTCAGAGCCATGCTGCTATCAGAGCTACAACAAGAACGTCTCTACAGACCAGATTTGGAGCTTTCTACTGAAAAGACTTTTTTCTATTTGATAGTCTTCTGCTGCTCTGAGTGTTTCCTGATTCAGGTCCAATCAGTCCTCTGAGGANGTTTCCAGTTGACAGTGAGGACTCTTCAGTCCAGCAGACAGCAGCTCCACTCCTGAATCCTTCAGGTGGTTGTTACTCAGGTCCAGCTCTCTCAGACTGGAGGACTGTGAGCTGAGGACTGAGGACAGAGCTTCACAGCTTCTCTCTGACAGATTACATCCACAAAACCTGAGAGGACATGGAAACATCACATTTTCTGTTGCTCTTGATAATGACCAAAGGTCATGCATGTTTTAATGAGTTTTCTTATATATTTTTCTTTCCATTGTTTAAAAAGTGATCTGTAAGTCTTTTTGGTGTAGAAGTACCTTGACTTGATAGACCTTTTATTTATTTGTTTGTGTATTTATTTATTTGTTTCTTCTGTAAAGAACAAAGATTCACATAGAGCTTCTTCTGAAGTTACAGACATTCACCGTGTTACTATCTCTGATCATGTGAATAATCTTTTAGCTTCATACTGACCTGAGAGTTTCCAGTTGACAGTGAGGACTCTTCAGTCCAGCAGACAGCAGCTCCACTCCTGAATCCTTCAGGTTGTTGTTACTCAGTTCCAGCTCTCTCAGACTGGAGGACTGTGAGCTGAGGACTGAGGACAGAGCTTCACAGCTTCTCTTTGACAGATTACATCCAGAAAACCTGAGAGAAAAAGGAAACGTTTGTCAAGTCTGCTGTTACTTTGGAAATGATCTGGAAATGTGTCTCCTAATCTGCTTTGATGATGACTTTAAGGTGCCATATTAAGCAAAATCCACTTTTATGTGGATAACAAATGAAATTAAAGCTGCCAAGCAGCAATATGCGGGCCCGAGCCTGTGTGCGTTTTGGAGCCCATGTGTGTTTTGGAGGCCATGCAAAAAAACGCACAAGCACAAATTTTTTTAACTGAAAGATCATTGCACGTTGTCGGCACAGCGTGTGCAGAAAGATGTGGCTCAGTAGTGGCCATGAGTTCCTGTTTCCAGTAGGGGGCGCTCCACTTTGACACTTACATGGACTCAGGCTGTGACAGCGAACATACGTGTGCACTTTGGTCCAGATCCCACGTTGCGAACCAGAGATACAGAGGTTTGATTTTTATGAAAAAATCGTCAATTTCGATTGCCATTTGTGGCCACGCCNCCATATTAAGCAAAATCCACTTTTATGTGGATAACAAATGAAATTAAAGCTGCCAAGCAGCAATATGCGGGCCCGAGCCTGTGTGCGTTTTGGAGCCCATGTGTGTTTTGGAGGCCATGCAAAAAAACGCACAAGCACAAATTTTTTTAACTGAAAGATCATTGCACGTTGTCGCGTGTCGCACACGTCTTTCTACACCGAGTCATCACCGGTACTCAAGGACAAAGGTCATCCCCCGCGAGGTGAAACTGTGAATGTACCTGAGTCCGACACTGTCGCTTGTATGCACACGTGAAACCAGGTCTAGGGTGCAACGCTTGGTCTCTATGTCTCCAAACTAAAAATACTTTTTTAGCAGTTAAAGCTAACGGTATTGTGGCCAGGCCCTTCCAGTCAGGAAAAATTCAAAAATACCTTTGGTCCATCAAAGTGTCTTGTACACATACATGCAGTTTGGAGATGATTTGAAAAAAACTGTCGGAGTATTAAGCTGAATTAGGTACTCTTCTAGCGCCAAGAGTACAACTTTTACGTACAATTCCGAAGTAGCTAAACTTTTTTTAGCACAAAGTTGTCTAGTTTCTGAAAGGTCTTTGCATGAAGAATGTGCATGAGAGTTTTCATGCGAATTGGAGTTTGTCTAAAAATCGGCAAAGCACTTTTTTTTGCGCTAGGTATGACTGAATAATGCGACTAGGCCGGAATTTTCACTGGAAATTCGCCAAATACTGGTGGTGTGTTTAAGTGTGTAGTGAATTAAAAATTGTTAACAAAAAATTAGATTAAAAAATAAAGGAGTAATGAGGTCACAAAGTTAGGTGGTTTTCCAAAAATCTCAGCTTTGATGTAAAATGTCAGCACTTTCCCATAAAATGGTAACAGAACATTTTATATATTCCAAAAGGCCTTGGGAAGATCCATGTGGAAAAAAACTGTCATGCTGATCCGACTTAAAAAAAAAGTTTGTAAACTTCCGCGTCCCCTTGTGGCCACGCTGTAAAAGATTATAACTTTCTTTTGATAACTTTTAATCCTCAATATGTGTAGTATACACACGAGAAAATTGAAGTTGATCGGATAAAATCCCTAAGACAAGTTTGTTCAAATACGTAGCCTTGATTTGGCTAAAATGGGATTTTTAGGTGTCATTTCCGAACTTCCTGTTCAGTATTCGGCATGTCCGTAAGAGACTTTTTTGTAGGGCTGGCCAAGGTCCTATGGGGAAAACAAAATTTACAACTAAAGCACAACTTTCGCTGTCGAGGCTAATCTAGGCCCAGCGTAGCTAGCATGCTAAAAATTTCTAGGCGGGACGCCTGAGTAGCGGTTACACATTCACGGGGGTGTGCCATAGGAGAGATACGTTTTTTACAAAGGACATACCTGAAATTTTAGCCAACGACGTCCCAAAGAAACAATAATCCTTAGCATTACAAGAGGGTCCTCGCTGACACCGGTCTGCTTGGTCCCTAAATATGGGTCCCCGATGTGTCTTCAACACCCCCAAATATTAAAAAAATCCACCCTCTCCTCTCTCTCCATTTGCCCCCTTTTCTGAAAATCTCTCCTCAAGCTGTTTTGAAATCAAGCCAGTATTGATGTCATGGCAGAACACGCATACACCAGAATGAAGTGACACACCACATCTGGCCGTTGCTCCACATTCTCCTCCTGCAGATTCCTCCAAGGAACAAAACAAACAAAGTGTCTAGATAAAAAGTGTGGCATACAAGTTGATCTGCTCCTTGAGTCGGGTCACGATGACCACTTCCTCTCAGATGCAGGGAGAGTTTAAACTCATTTGAATAATCGAATGCAGACCTTGAAAGAGCTCAATGAGAAATGCAGAGAAAAAGAGGGAAGTTCAGCAGGCCTAATATACATGATCCCAGTGTTTTCTTTTGTTTTTTATTTTGAAACAGCCACATTCACAACTTCGGGACATCAGACTTCTGCATCAATGCTGTACTTTTAATTGATTTCAAAAGTATAATGTGGCATATTTGAGGAACTGTTATGTCTTTAACTGGTGAGGTAATTCTACAGGTGAACAATTGGACTGGACTCTCAAAGGTCAACTGTCACTCCTGAGAAGTCAGGTCGTCTGTCGTTGAAGTGAGGACTTAGGAAGTCCACCAACAATGAGTCCAGGTCGAGAGAGTCTGACCTCCTGACACTCGACTCCTGACTCCTGTCTCGAAGTGTCGAAGAGAGACTGTCGTTACATCCACTCAGCCTGGAGAAGAATAAGTGTTAAGCACAGACTCAATGTTTCATATGTCATGAACAATCAGTTTTGAATCAGTCATTTCTGCACCTACACAGCTTTGTTTGCAGCTTTGATCACTGGCAGCAGCCTCAGAAGAGCCTCCTCTGAAGCAGAGTATTTCTTCAGATCAAACAGCTCCAGATCTTTGTCTGATGACAGTTTCTACTTCTCGTCTCGACTGGTGACTCGTCCTCTGTCAACTACACATCTCTCTGCAGGACTAGAGTCCCTGACAACCTAGACGAGGAGATCTCTTGCTAGTAAGTGAAGTAAGTCTGTCACCTTGTCCAACTACGAAAAGAGACGTGTGTGTAGGAGTGAGTCGATCTTCTTGATGAACTGGACTGTTTCCTGATTGGCCTGTGAGTCACTTTCTGTCTGTGTCAGCAGACCTCTCAGGAGACTCTGATTGGTCTGCAGAGAGAGACCCAGGAGGAAGCGCGGGAACAAGTCCAGGTGTCCGTTTGGACTCTGTAAGGCCTTGTTCACAGCACTCTGATGGAGACGAGTCAGTTTAGCTTTGACTCGAAAGATTTTAGAGGTACAGGATGCTGTTTGTTCTTCTTTCATCAGGTTGAGTCCAGACTTGGTGAAGGTCAGATGGACATGAAGAGCAGCCAGAAACTCCTGAACGCTCAGATGGATGAAGCAGAAGACCTTGTCAGCCTGGTACAGTCCTCTCTCCTCTCTAAAGATCTGTGTGAACACTCCTGAGTACACTGAGGCTGCTCTGATGTCGATGCCACACTCTGTCAGGTCTGATTCATAGAAGATCAGGTTTCCTTTCTGCAGCTGCTCAAAAGCCAGTTTTCCCAGAGACTCAATCATCTTCCTGCTCTCTGGACTCCAGAGTGGATCAGTCTCAGCTCCTCCTTCATACTTGATGCTCTTCACTTTGGTCTGAACCAGCAGGAAGTAGATGTACATCTGAGTCAGGGTCCTGGGCAGCTGCCCCCCCTCTCTGCTCTTCAGCACATCCTCCAGAACTGTAGCAGTGATCCAGCAGAAGACCGGGATGTGGCACATGATGTGGAGGCTTCTGGAGCTCTTGATGTGGGAGATGATTGTTGTGGCCTGCTCCTCATCTCTGGATCTCTTCCTGAAGTACTCCTCCTTCTGAGGGTCACTGAACCCTCTGACCTCTGTCACCATGTCAACACACTCAGGAGGGATCTGATTGGCTGCTGCAGGTCGTGTGGTTATCCAGAGGCGAGCAGAGGGAAGCAGGTTCCCCCTGATGAGGTTTGTCAGCAGCACATCCACTGAGGTGGACTCTGTAGCATCAGTCAGGATCTGATTGTTGTGGAAGTCCAGAGGAAGTCGACACTCATCCAGACCGTCAAAGATGAAGAGCAGCTGCAAGTGTTGAAAGCTGCAGAGTCCTGCTTCTTTGCTTTGAGGAAAGAAGTGATGAACAAGTCCCACCAAGCTGAACTTTCTCTCTTTCAGCACATTCAGCTCTCTGAAAGTGAATGGAAATGTGAAGTGGATGTCCTGGTTGCTTTTGTCTTCAGCCCAGTCCAGAGTGAACTTCTGTGTTAAGACTGTTTTCCCGATGCCAGCCACTCCCTTTGTCAGCACTCTTCTGATTGGTTCCTGTCTTCCAGGTGGGCCTTTAAAGATGTCTTCTGGTCTGATGCTTGTTTCTGCTCTGTCTGNCAGGTCCAGATCCAGGAGAGTCTGGTCCATGCTGCTTCTCTGAGCTTTAAAACACAGCGCACAGACAGACAGACAGACAGACAAACAGACAGACAGACAGACAGACAGACAGACAGACAGACAGACACACACACACACAGAGTGAGAGGTGTGAGTGTGAATCCTGATGCTGCAGTGATGTGAGTGCTGAGCTCTGACATGGAGAAGAGTCATGGACAGTTAGAGATCCTCATCTCACCTCTGAGCTTTGCTCTGGCTCTCATGGTCCCCACACAGAGAGCTTTTAGAGGGAGGGGCTCCCTCCTCTCTGTCCTCACACTGATTCATAGCAGAGCCCCCACCTTCACACAAACACAACAACATGTTCATTCATTACAACAAGCTTTACAGCACAGGACACACATTAGTTCTCCTTCCTCTCAGGAACATGACACAGATATTCAGGACTGACAATCAATCAATCAATCAATCAACCTGACTTCATTCATAGAGCACTTTTCATACACAGGATGGTAGCTGTTATATTATTCCCTGATTTATTGTCTCTTAGATAGACCTTGCAAGTTCAGCTGAGCATTTTACTTCTTCTTACACTGCATGTTAGGCATCCTAATTATTCATAAGGTTGATATGAATTGTAGACAGACAGCTCAGTATTTTGTTTAGTGTTACACAGTTTGTTAGACATCTCCAGCTCCAGCTTTGGTGTATGACCTGTCAGAACCTTCACATAGTCACATGCTCAAACAACACTCACACACTTTGAAAGTACATATCTCTAAAGTCTGACGCCAGCTGTGGGTTGAGACAGCCGTGTCAGTCATAGTTGATAGCCAATAATATTCTGGTTTTTAGGTAACTCAACCTCTGTATAGGCGTAGCCAATGAATGTTATAAATGCCCAATATCCCCAGAGATCGGGGCTCACTCTTTGGGGAGAGACCAGCGCTGTAAACTTTATCTGTGACCTGAATAAATGCTGAACTGAGGAACTGCTCTTCTTCACGTAATTCTTGGGAGGTGATCATCTAAAGAACTGCGTAATTTCTAGCAAGCATAAAGTGCTGTACAAACAGGTAATTAATGAGACTAATAAAATCAAGTCAGGTGACTAGACTTCCCGCACAGCCACACACACACACAAACACACATACACATTCCCAACCCAACCCAGCACCCCCCCACCCCCCGACCCCCTTGGCATAAGAAGGGCACACCATAATTAAAGTGTGTTTGTAAACTCAGGAAATGCTAAATGTCCTTCAATGCTAAACATACTTAAAAAATAATTAAGTGTTCAAACTTTGCAGACATACAAATATCATGTTATGATCTATTGTACCACGAAACAGGTTTTTGAAAAAATATTTATCCTCTTGAAAAGACAGAGGTTTCTGAAACTCAATTATCAAATATGACCCGTTTGGTGCTAAAGGGTTAAATCACCTGAGCCAAGTTGATCCCGGCTGTCAGACCTGTTCAGTCACTTCCTGCATTTTTTCACTGAAGCTGTGACTCAGATTATTATCAAACTGCTGCTGACTCTACTCCACAAACACAAAGTGTAGAAGAGTAAATCTTTGTCAAATCACTGCTCTTTAACTCAGAGAGAAAGTCTACAACACATTTCAAAGAGCCAATCAGCATCCAGAAAGATGAGTAGAGTTGAAGAGTGATCCAGCAGCATGTGAGCACAGTGATCCTGATCAAGTTTGTACACGTCGAAAGAGACCTTCTAAGAGTGGACAACTTCAGTCAAGAGCTCAGCTTCCAGACACTTTCCAGCTTCATGTGTGGAGAGAAGAAGCTGCTGCTTTGTCCCTCCTCAGTCCTGGTGTCTGTGTGCGTTTGATGTGAGGACGCCGCCACCGTCACAGCCTCATAACTTCAGAGTGAGGTCAGAGCCGCCCTCACCTGTGGCACAAACCCAGTGGGTGTGTTTACAGCTCCAAAGTTTAATCCCTCCTCTTCTCCTCCTGTTCACTTGTGTCTTCGTCCCTCCCTTCATGATGTATGAGAGAGGAACAAGGAAATGAAGAGAGGAGAGAGGAAGAGATTTGTCAGAGAGAAAAATGACTTCCTTTTCTTGTGGAGCGTCACATTAAGTGATTTCTTTCAGTGATGACTCTGTCAGTTATTTGAAAAACCTGCACTGTTTATTCTGTGTCCTGTTCAGAGGCTCATGGATCACTTCACCACTAAAACCTGTATTTATGTGATTATTTATTTGTACTTTGTCTAGAGCATACATACATACAACCATAATCTCTTAAACCTTTGCTTTCATCAGATTTCAGGGAAAATAGAATTGTTTTACTCTTCACAAACCTCAATAAGGAAGCGTTTTGCTGCCATATTTAAAAAATAAATAAAAGTGACATTGTACCAGGTACACATTTTTTTTTGTGATATAAACTCATTATTTTGAGATACGTAACTCGTTCTTTCGAGATAATTATCTCGTTATTTCGTGATACCAAATCACGGTGTTATGATGTGATTACTGGTATTGCTTAACTTTGTTTGAATGTGCAGACTGTCTGGAGAAGGGAGAACTGCATGTGGATCACTTAGATGATTTANNNTCTCAAAAAGTCCCACAAAAAGAAAAGAAAAATACATAACATTAACTAGTCCTGCCCCCCAAAATGCAAGACCTTCAAGTAAATTCATTACCTGAACAAATGCAAGACCTTTGGGTCATGGATTTAAGGTCATCATTTTGGAAACGTGAAGTTGAGACTTTTTAAGAATGTATGGACACTCAACAAGTTTCAGAGAAGTCTGAGCTGCTGCAGCGTCTAATCACTGACTGATATCACACATGGGAAAGTGGCTGACAGTGAAAAGACTTCATGGAGGGCAGCTCTAACGTTTCCTCCCTCATCACTCTTTGATCAGTCTCCTCTCTCTTCTGAGCAGAATTAAAGCTGAGGGACATCGTTCATTATGGCTCATAAACTAGTTCCAGTGTCACAGAGAGAGGAGACTTCAGTTTATCAATGTGAGATTTAGACCTGGCCTGTGTAAAAAGGTCTTCAGAGAAACTGAGTCAGTGTTGGAAGATATTTGACCTCAGACCTCTTCATCCATGCTCTTCTCTTCAGAGTATCAACAGTAAATAACTTAAATAACTTAAATCACCTGAGCCAAGTTGATCCCCGCTGTCAGACCTGTTCAGACACTCCCTGCATTTTTTCACTGATGCTGTGACTCAGATTATTATCAAACTGCTGCTGACTCTACTCCACAAACACAAAGTGTAGAAGAGTAAATCTTTGTCAAATCACTGCTCTTTAACTCAGAGAGAAAGTCTACAACATATTTCAAAGAGCCAATCAGCATCCAGAAAGATGAGTAGAGTTGAAGAGTGATCCAGCAGCATGTGAGCACAGTGATCCTGATCATCAAACATGTGCAGCTTTCTCTGGAAGATTCTCACCTGTTGAAGTCAGTTCAGCTCAGCTTCCAGACACTTTCCAGCTTCATGTGTGGAGAGAAGAAGCTGCTGCTTTGTCCCTCCTCAGTCCTGGTGTCTGTGTGCGTTTGATGTGAGGACGCCGCCACCGTCACAGCCTCATAACTTCAGAGTGAGGTCAGAGCCGCTCTCACCTGTGGCACAAACACAGTGGGTGTGTTCAAAGCTCCAAAGTTAAATCCCTCCTCTTCTCCTCCTGTTTACTTGTGTCTTCGTCCCTCCCTTCATGATGTATGGGAGAGGAAGAAGGAAATGAAGAGAGGAGAGAGGAAATAAGAGATTTGTTTGACAGAAAAATGACTTCCTTTTCTTGTGGAGTGTCACATTAAGTGATTTCTTTCAGTGATGACTCTGTCAGTTATTTGAAAAACCTGCACTGTTAATTCTGTGTCCTGTTCAGAGGCTCATGGATCACTTCACCACTAAAACCTGTATTTATGTGATTATTTATTTGTACTTTGTCTAGAGCATACCTAATCGTAATCTCTTAAACCTTTGCTTTCATCAGATTTCAGGGAGAATAGAATTGTTTTACTCTTCACAAACCTCATTACGGAAGCCATAACGACGGTACTAACTTTTTAGTTATTTTCACTGTAACATGGTCCATGTGTAAAAAAAACACTATATTTGAGTAATAAAACTCTATGCATTGAGCAATAAAACACTATGGTTTAGTACCACAATACTACACTAATGACTGTAACGAATTGAAACAAACTTACACGTCTGACAGACCTCTTCCCTCTTGACGTACACGATCACTTAGATGATTTAATTCTGTTTCATGCTACATGGAGAGTTTCTGCAGGT
>RPOG01003426.1:0-54759 GCA_008086565.1 Thalassoma bifasciatum
TCGTTCAAGATGTTACACTGTGATCGATTTTCAGCTCCCAGCCGCAGAATGCAGGAGACGAAGAGGTACAAAATGTAGAAATGTGAAGAGCAGAAAGAGCCTCCTCTTGAGGAACAGACCGCCTGATCTGAGTGAACTGCTTTGAGCTGCTCTCACTCTGCTGCCCGCAGGAGTCAACACACACCACTCTGCAGCTCCATGTCAACATCCCCAGTAGATTCAACACTGGCAGAATCTCAGAGATGTGTTTCTTAAATCAAAAGTAGAGCTGTATTGAAGAAAATAATTGATTCCAGTTCTTTGCAGGAGAGTAGCTTTACTCTCAGGCAGCAGAGCGATGCATGAACAATCTGCTTAAATTAAAATAATGATCATTATCAACCGCTATGGGCAAATTAAAAAAACAGCTTGAAGGAGGCTATTTGGATTTCAGAAACCTACCTTTAAAAAGAGCCTGGAAGAAAATTAATTACTAGTTTTCAAGTCTGTTTCTGTTCTGTTTTTCTTGTAAATGTTTCTCTCCTCACTTTTTGGTATTAATAAGGAATTAAAGTATGGAAGACGTACCTAAATTGTAGCACCTCAGAAGAAAGAGGTGAACTTCTTGCCAAAGCCAGAGATAGCTGGAGGAGAGAAGAAGAAAAGGAGGTTAAAGGGTACAGTGTGAGAAGGGAAAAACATAAATATAACCTTCGATGTTGGTATCCAGACATGGCAAAACTGTTATTCCACAAGTGTCCACATGAGGCTGTCTTCAAAATCTAAGGAGAAAGCAGGTGTTAAAGCTGCTGTGAGGACGATATCCTTTATGTGGATAGCAGCGACACCACTGGCCAGCATTTGTTTTTTGTTTTTTTTCCTAGATTAAAACTACATTTTCCTTAAGCACTAACTCCCTCTGCTGTAAAGGAAATGACCCTTGCTTGAAGCTAACAAATGGAGAGTAAATCCCATTTTTGATAAAACCTATCTTTGTTCAAGATAACTTTTTGCGCAATGGAAAGTGACAAGAAAATGGATTTATTTGTTGTATTTTCCTTGAAATGTCACAACCAGGGGGGGTTTCTGTTAACTTTTTGACTTGAATTGGAAAAAAATGAGGCACAAAGGTTTCCTGTTTCTTTTCTGTAACATCTTCATTAAAACAGATTCTGTGTCTCTCACAAAGACCACGCCCCCTCCAGTCACCTTTGTAAGTATTGAACACAGAATGGATGCACTGCAAAAACTGAAATCTAAGCAAGTCATCATGTCTTATTTATAGTAAAATTTGTCTTATTATTCTTGATTTGAGCTACATTCTGCTGATAAGTCCAGGAAAATATCTTATTTCAAGTTGTTTTAACACAAAAATGAGGTCTGAATTGTAATTTGCCCAAAAAAATCTGACAATGAGATAAAGAAAAAGTTTCTTGTGTTAGGACAACTTTCTAATTTCAAGAAACTTCACAAGAGAATTTTGCTTTATTTAGGGATCTTAAAGGTGCATTTAGGAGTTTTATTTTGTGTTTATTCATTGTGGTTTTTGTGCTGTTGGGTTGAAAGGTCATTAAAGACCTGTTGCTGCTTCACTCGTTTCTCTAGGGCAGTGATTCCCAACCTGTGGTCCGTGGCCCCAAGGTGGTCCGTGAAGTTATTGCAAGTGGGCCGCCAAATCATCTCCAAAATAGTTTGATTTTAGGAGAGTGTAATTCAATAAAGATACAAGATATAAATAAAAAAAGACACAAATATACAAAATAATGTTTAAATGTTAAAACTTAGTCACAACCTTGGCTACAAAATTAAAAATGTTCAGATATTCATAAATAAAAAATGTCCACTAAGAAGGCGTGTTAGTGGTCAATAGGTAACATGACCCTAGTAAAACTTAACAACGACCCAATATATAATAAAGATATGTTAAAAAAACAAACAAAAAAACCCCACATGTAATAACTTGTCAAAAATGTAACAAAAAATGTACTTAATGCCAAAAATAATACCTGACTCAAACTTTAACAAATTGTTACATTTAGGCAAATGTTATTTTGTTTCGGGCTCAGAATCTGTTACAATATCGACCAGTTATTACATTTTGAGTAGTTGTAACAAATGGCGTTTTATGTCACCTGTATTTATGGGGTCGGGGGCCGCAAACATTTTTGAGAGTTAAAACTGGGCCCTGAGTTGGAAAAGGTTGGGAACCACTGCTCTAGGGTATGTGATTCATATGAAATCAAAGAGTGAATATGAATGGTCTTGTTTGTTCTGGGCTTTTTATTAAACTATTGATTCACCAAAAAGATTTCCCCCTTGTTTGGTAGCGCAGGAAAAAGGAATTGAGCGTTACACAATAATTCACTTTGATTTTAGGTAATCTTAAATCAATCTTTATCAACCAGTATAAAATGACGTGTCAGATGTCATGGCCATGTCAGTGTCCTTCACTACCTTTCATTACTTTGATTCTTCACAGTCTCCTTTAACCTGCTTTTTTAGACACCGTATGAACCTTTCTCCATCATTTCTACATTAGATCTCTGTTTCTGTTCTTTCTGTGCTTTCTTTTTGTCAAACATTTCGACAGTATTCCAAACACACGTCATTTCTTCGGGACTTGTGGATCTCTTTAGTTCTTTACTGCCGCTCTTGCCATTCCTCATCTCTGTCTCATGCTGTAACATTTCTCTATAGTTGTCTTGTATCATTAGATTTTCACTTATCTGTATTCTGTGTTGTCATTTTATTTGTTTCCACTTGTCACTCAACAGTTCAATTTGACACATCAGAGTTTGATGCATGCTCCTGGTAGATTTGTTAAGTCATCAGTTTGATAAAGTAACTAATGCTTGGTCCTCATTCACTGAAACATAACTGAAGTTATTTATGGGTCAATGACGTGACGTCCCTTTTTTTGTGTCCCAGTGCAATATTTCCTTCCATCATGAATTGAGTATTTCATCACATGTTTTTCTTTATTCTATGAAACCTGTGTTATTTGAACACATCTTTAAACTATTAAAATATAACATGTTTTTTTGTGTTTTGGTTCCTCAAACCCCCAAAATGTCAGGTGGTGCAACCGTCCTGACAAGTATCCACAGTAATTAAACTCTAAAAATTGAATGTCAGTTCTTGTAAATGGAAATTAAAAATACAGTGGCATTATTTTATGCTTGAACCTTTTTAAATAAAACATTCTTTGCAAATGAAAAGAATTTTAAAGCTGTTAAGAAATTTAAAAAACTTTTGTCCCGTAATTTTCACCTTGTCAAATGTCAGGGTGGTGCAACCGTAACATTAGACTTTTATTTTAAAGTGAAGAGAATAAAACAGGAAACAGGAAACTGCATCAGCCAGAGGAGCCCAAATGACATTTGTGACCAAGTGGAAAAGTTTGTAGATTTCTCTGAAATACTGATAAAAAAGGTTTTTTCACTTCATTGGTGACTGGAACAATTTCCATGTCAGGTGGTACAACCAATGTAATAATGTGAAATGTTATTTTAACATCAAATTATTTATCTTATTCACAAATAAAAGAAATGAAACACACAAAATGAAAATGTATGAGTCACTACAGAAACTTGAGAGATACTTGCTGATAATTTCACACAGAAAAAATAACAGGAACATATAAATATATTTTCATATATTTGGTTGCGCCACCTGACATTTTTGGGTGCTCAAATTAAAAATACTAAAAAGTAATGAACCTAAAAACTTTGAAATGTTGGTCAACTACTGAAATTTGTTAGAAAACATAATTCTTCACTCAGAATTATGTTTTTATCCATTTTCAAATAACTTTTAAAAAATACGTTTTTAGACCCTCTTTTTGTCATTGACCCTTATACATTATGTAATAACTTGTATAAACATTGTGTCTCTGGTGTGTTTGTTGTACCTTCTCCCAGTTTGCCGGCCTGCTCAGCAGCTCCTCCTGGCAGGATCTTGGACAACATGCCTTCATCCCCCATGCCAGGCTGACCTGCTGCTGCGCTGCCAATTCCTCCCGGTCTGGGCGCTGCCTTTGAGCCTGGATTCAGGAGCAAAGAGAGGGAGAGGAGATGACAGGAACAAGAAGAGAGAACGACAAGACAGAGAGATTCAGAAGACAAAAGGAGTCAGGCTCAGAGTGGAGCTAATATTAGGAGGCATCTGCCATTGCACATATTTTCTCCTCATGCTGAAATCTTTTGGTACCAATTCATTACATTTTCCCCAAATAACTTGTAAAGAAAACAGCAGAACGGTATATTTCTACTTTTTACTTCATACTGTTACCATCACCGAGTCACTCAGTGTGAAGTCCAACACTGGTCTAACAAACAGCTGATCTCCTTCATGAATCATTTCCCTAAAAGACCCAATGATGAACTCTGACATCCACGTGCCAAAAACAGACTTTATATTTCCCTTTCCCGCAAAAACCATGAGTTTGTGGAAGCCTATATTCGCCTGTTAAAGCGAGACGAATCTAAACTTGGCTTCACACATTTTGTAGCCCGTATTTAATCTAAGTTTGGGGATTAAGTTGAAATTATGAGATAAAAAGTGAAGATTGTGAGATGACAAAGTCAAAATTATGAGAAAAAGTTTGGAATTTGAGATAAACAGTAAAACTTTTAAGACAAAGTCACTTTTTGGGATAAGTCAAGATAATGAGGAAAAAATTCAAAATTTAAGAAAAGAGTCCAATTTTGATACAGTATCAACACATATTTAAAAATTGAGGTACTATATAAACATTTTTTAATTAAGTCAAAATTTCAAGGTTATTTTAAAATAAAATGTTAAAATTGAAATTTAAAAAAAGTTTTTGAGTTGAAGCCAAAATCATTCAAGAAAAGTAAAACTTCTCAGATAAAAACATGAGAAACTGATACACTAATTCAATATTTCAATATTTCAAGATAACACATTTCCAGATTATCAAGCTGAAAATTTTGAAAACTTTGTAATTAAGTCAAAATTATTTGAAAAAGTCCAAATCTTTTTATTTTAAAGTTAAAAAAATTAAGAACTCAAAATCATGATAAAAAAAATAATCATAATTTCAAGATTAAAAGAAATGATTTTAAAGGTCTAATTTCAAGATTATGTTGGAATTGTGAGGGAAAAAAAATCAAAATTTGTATATGGAACATTGAAATATTGAGATAATAGTCAAAATTGTTTGATAATCAAGTCAAATTTATGAGACAAAAATCAAAACTTTGAGACGAAAAGCCAAAATTTTCACTTTTTTGCCTCAGAAATTTGCCTTTTATTTTAAAAGTTTTACTCTTATGGCCAAAAAATCTCAACAAAGTCAAGTTTTAATATTTATTTTTAACTCTTCTTTAATAGATTATGCTTGACAATAAATTGCTCCTTCTTTGATTTAAATATAAGTAAATAATATGGTCTCGTAACAATAAATTTCACCTCAGTAACAGCTCTGTGGTCAAAGGAATCCATGCACTTTGCAAATGCACCTTTGCTAAAAAATGAATTTTATGACCATCCTTGCGCTAAATAAAAATAATGACTTTTTGGTCGCTGATTGATTTATTACATGCCTTTTAAGCCAATAACAGCAGAAACTTTATTCCAAAAGAAACAATTTACTCACAACCTTGTTACTCAACCCACACAGTCTGATCTGATCTACAGCTTTGAAACAAAAACCCTTTCTATATTTCTGCTGTGGGATTATCTGCAGATTAATCTCACTTTACTGTTACATAACAGATGCAGCGTGGGAAGCAGCTGGTGAGACGTGGGTGTTGTGGGTGTCTGACTGTGCACGTGTGTGAAGATTATACTCTACCTATGCCTGTCAGAGGGGGCTGGGCCGCTTTGTTGGCCATGACGGGGGCTGCCTTGGCGCCGATGGCTGTCGCTGGAGGTGTGTCGATTTTAGCCTTGAGATTAAGAGAGAAGAGAGAAGAGAGGAAAACTCATTTAGTGACATACAGTTGCACTGGAGAGAGGGTAAAAGAGGACAAAGACAAGACAGGAGCCATAAAAAGATGGAGTGGAGGGAGGGGGGGGTCTTCCCTGAGGTATTGTATTGTGACAGTTCACTAAATGACGCACACTGACTGACAGACTGATGGGTTGTATTGTTGTCAGCACGGTCAGCTGTCAGTCTGAGGATCCCTGAGGATCATCCTCCCAAGACTCATCTTCCTCTGCTTACAGTAGTTTTTGACCAATAACAATTAACAGATGATTTTTAATGCACTAATATGGTGCATTTAGTCAATTTTAGTCACTTTTTACTCTTTTTTGCCACTTTTGGCTGTTTTTCGCTACTTTTTTGAGTATTACCAGGTTTTTCCCCAATTCAAATGCCAATTTTTGTTGCTTTATAGCAATTTTTATACCTTAAACCACATTTTACTACTCTTTGCTGTTTTTGCATCTATTTACCACTTAGATAGTTTCTTTTGTAAAGGCAGTTTTCAACAACAGCCTATGTCTTTTCAGTTGTCTGGTGTGGAGCAGAAAACATCTGCTGCAAAAACTGTATCTGATATTTTGACCTTTCTGTCACTCATAGTTAGAGGTTGAGTGAAGACATTTATTAATAAAGAACTGTGTTTACGCTTTTTAAACCATAATGACGACAGAAACTTCAAAATGACCCTGTTCATTTTTTATACACACACACTGATTACAAGCAAATAGATCACAGGTGAGGATGGTTACCTTTAGTACACATTCAAACACATTTGTGTTCACTTTTGTGCATTTATCAGGCCAAAACCACCAGAGTTGTGTAAACTTCTTAACAGGGTCATTTTTGAAGTTTCTGTTGTCATCATGATTTAAAAAGAGTGAACTATTTTTTTTTCAATAAATGTCTTGACCAAACAATAACCATGAGTGATAGAAAGGATTTTGTGTTATCATTCATATTTTCTGAGAAAAGACCAAAAAATCAGAAATTCTGCTGTAGGGGGCGTAAACTTTTAAGCACAACTGTATATCTTCAAATCAGACATTTGGTTAAAAACTACACCAACTATATGAAACATGTATGAAAGTAATTTTCCATTCAACTTTCTCACACACCACATTCATCATTTTAACTTGATTCATATTTAATCCTTTTTTTATCTTGTATATTAAAAGAATCAACAGTGTCTATTGCGTAAACCTTAGTGTAAAACTTAAAAGTCTTGTAAGATGGACGCTACGTATAAAAATAGAAACTTGTTGGAAGTTTTTTCTATTTCTGTTTCATATGAGTAGTTTATGCCTGTAGTGAAAAGGTTTATGTGAGCAACACATCAGATCTACTCTCACTGTTAAATCTGCTGTTTCTGAACACAGGAAGCAGAGTTAAATTCCTCTGGTGTGATCTCTCTTTTTATACCTCCCTTTCTACCGTCTGAAGGCTCTTTGTTTTACTCCTGTTTAAAAAAACACTACTACTATAAACCTGAGTTACAAGGCATTGGACTGATGCCAAATAATCACATAATATCCTGTTTGCTTTCTCTGACTCAAGCTTGGCCTCCACAAAGCTGATGTGATGCATCATAGTGCTTTTTCCACCTCACAGAGTTTCATTATTTACAACTCCTTAATCAATGCTTTTAATTACACAAAGGACCACACATAAAAGTTTAAGTGGATGAGTTTGCAGGCGGAATAATAATCATATGAAAAATGTCATTTTCTGTTTATGACTTCCTGTCAGGGCTTTTCCACAGCAGAGCTTTCAGAATTATTTCCCAGACACATTGCTGCATAATGTGATAGCAGACCATATGAATTATTTCACTTGGCTTCCCTTCAGATAATACAACAATGCAGCATTATGAAAATCATGAATGTCTTTTAGTAGCTGGAGGAAATCATGAATAATTTGGGGATATCACAATGGTGACAGTGGCTTCGTAAACAGGGTTTGCATTGCATCCACATATCCACCGGAGACGGACTGAATTCCAGGAGGGAATCATAAAACGATCTGAAATTTCATAGTTAATGTTATATTCAGAATTTAAGAGCCCATAGACTGACATGAATTAATGATTGTGGAGGAAACGCAGGATGGAATAGGTTTTGTGAGCAGACATTTGGGGTGCCAATTTCAGAGAGTAAATGAGCTACATTCAGTTATCAGCTGCCTCTGTGTTGATCTCAGTGTTGGATAAGGCCTGCCAACACACACACACACACACACACACACACACAGAATATAAATAAATCAAAACTGTGAAGGTGATGGAGCAGTTTCTGTTTCTCAGAGAAGTAAGTTAGAAAGAAAGCAAAGGCTGAAGGTGAGGAATGGTATGAACTCCAGGGAACGTTTAGGAATAACACTTTATATTAATTCACACTTTTTAGCATGAGCTAAACAGTAGTTCAGTATTAATCAATACTTAACTCATAATTAGTAAAACATTGTTCATTGGTCGCTATGAACCAGTTATAAACCATTTATAAACCGCCTGTTCAAATTGTTTTGTACAGCTAACACTTAAAAGTGACATCTTTTTGTACAATTGTAATTTATTGTTTTATTTGACGTTTGCCACAAAAAGCATTTTAAATTTGAGAGCTCTCTATTCAGTTGCAGAGTATTTTAAGTTCATGTTTTAAACAGGGGTTGTTTCCTTTAAATAATATAAGTTTGAGTACATGCGTTGCGCGTCTGTTCCCTTATTCTGTGAAATCAATATCTTTAACTTCTGTATTTTAAGGTGCTGCTGGTCCTAAGTCTCACTGATAAATGCTTTGAGAAGCAAAAAAAGTCCTCACTTTAGATCAGATCACAAAACAATGAACAATCAGCTTATAAGTTCTTGCAATGACCTTAATTAAACAGTATTTGCTCTGTCACTTGGGGTTCATTAACCCTTACTAAAAGTTAGAATCACAATCTGTAAAAGGTTTTTAACTGGTTCATAATGACCAAAATCGCTCATTTGTAACTGGTGAACCCATCATTTATAAAGTATGAACAAAGGGTTAGTTCACACATTATAGAGGTTCATGTTCATCAGTAATAACACAGTTATAACTGTGTTTTTACATTATATAAAAATGAGATTTAATGCATTAGCAATGCATCATTTGTAGAGTTAAGTATTAATTAATACCGAACTAACGTTTTACTAAAAAGTGTGAGTTAATATAAAGTGTAACCCATTTTGTTTTATGTTTTTGGTGCTTTTATTTTCAACTACAATAGCTCATCCTTTATCCCATCTTGTATTAAAACCTTGTAAAACAATCCTTGAACTTGTAACTCTTCACTCTGTCTTCTACTACTCTCCTGAACTCACCATGGTGGGTGGCGTGGTCCCTGCTGGACCGGTCTGTCTGGCCTGCCCCGCGGGGCCCCCGGCTGGCCCCATCTGTCCAGGCTTTGCTTGGTTCTGGCCCATGCCCATGCCCATGCCTTGTCCCTGGGCTGGGGACTGCTGCTGAGGGCCGGTTGTTGCTGCAGCACCTGGCTGCCCTGGCCTTGCTGCTGATGTCTGGGCTTGTTGTTGAAGCTGGGTCCTCTGTCCTTGGGTGCCATCTGTCGGGGCACCCGGACCACCCTGGCGACCTGATCCCATTGGCCCGCCAGCTGGGCCCTGAGCACGGGAAGCGCTACCAGACCTGGAGGAACCTGGATGGGAATGATGGATTCACTTTTTTCATTTAAAAGTTCTGGTTCAGGACAAAGTTCAGCATATGATACAAAACATGACAGGATATCTACCACTATGGTGTAAAAATACATCCAGAGATTGACAAATGGAAGCATTCGGCTGTTTAAGTGTAATCCCCCTGTAAACAGTTTTTGCCTTATTTGATCAGTTGCATTTAAATCCAGAGTTAGCTACATGTATCACACTGTTAAAATTATTTCTGTTTCCCAAGTGTCCTTGACTTTAGGTAAGTTTAGCTTCTCTAAAACTTCATTTCTAAAATTCACAAAAGAACTCGTTTTGTTTAGATTTTTTTGCACGAATAAGGCCAAATTTTGAGGAAAAAAAAGTCGATGCAGGATGAAAAATCAAAAAAAGAGATTAAAAGGCAGAATTCTGACACAAAAAGTAATAACTTGAGAAATAAATTCAATATTATGACATAAATGTCAAAATTTTGAGACAAAAAAAAATCAAAATTCTGGCATAAAAGTCCTAAATTTTAAGACAAGAAGTCAAAATTTTTAGGTAAAAAGTCAATATTATGACATGAATTGTTGAAATCATAAGATAAAAAGTCACAATTTTGAGATTAAAAGTCACAGTATGATGTATAAGTTCAGAAATGAAACCTACAAAGCAATAGCATTATTTCACAGTGAGCCCTAGCTGCTCTTTATTATCATAGAGAAATGGATTGTGGGTAAGTCAAGACTTGCTTTAAATGTGGCTAGACCACAAATGAAAGTTTGGTAGTTGATTATCATGGGATTGTGCTATGCAAACGAACCAATGAAAGGACTTTAAGGAAGAAGCAGGTGAGTGAGGGAATATAGAAACTACAGTGCTGGCTGGAAAACATGAAACACATAAATTTTGACTTTTTATCTCCTAATTTCAACTTTTTACCTAAAAATTCTGACTTCTTATCTTAAAATTTCAACATAATATAGGCTAAAAGTAAACCTTAACAAAGATAGTTTTTTTATCTTTTGTTTTCTTAACTGATGAAAATTGGCTTATATACTTACATCATTTTCAAAAATAAATAAATAAAATAACTAAATAGATAAACAAGTGAGGCAGAGCAGATGAAAAGGTGACAAATGTTGAGCACAAGGATCAAAACTATATTTTAATGAGTACACTGCTAAGAACATGGCCATTGTTCTGCCCTGGGAGAAAACACTTATCTGAAAAGGAACGCTTGATATAGTTAATTAAAAAGTGTTGATCCCTGAGGGGACAGTTGATTGTAGAAGAGCATCAAACTCATTCAGAACAACAGGGGAAATTAAATGTTCCTGCCTCCGAGCCCTCTTCTCTCATGCACTCAGAAAAAAAGAACAACTCAAAGGCAATTCTCCAAAGATAATAACATGTGATAGCTCTGGTAATATACAAGAGTGCAGCAGAATTTAGGAAAATTTGCTAAGGTCAGTGGCATGCAGTGATAAAGCTGTCATTTGAGCAAACAAGGAGCAAACTCCAGCAAATAAAGTCTTAAAGGTATAAAACAACACAAAGACTAAGTAGAAAAGAAGTCAGCACACTAAATATCCTCAAACAACTTTTTCACAGAAATTTGCACTAAAATGCAAGTTTCTGGAAAGCTTGTTTTTTTCTTTAAAATGACTGCGGCGACTTTCTAAGTAATCTTTAAAAAAAGTCTCATTTCTCTGCCATGCCAGCTGATGAAGTGAAGTTAGCAGTGAGGAGAGATATATGAGATTTTCTCTGCTGGAAACAATTTCTGGGATTCAGTTTTCAGTAATGGTGAAAACAGGAGCCGGACTGTCTGACAGAAAGAGAACTGAAAAAAGCTAAAAGGGAGACTGATTGATATGGGCCAGAGGCTAAAACAAAGGCTAAAGGCTAAAACCCAAGCTAGAAGCTAAAACACGGGCAAAGCAGTGATGATGTCCATTCCAACCCACATGAAGCAGTTATACTGCAGTGATCTGTTTAAACCTGAGACTCTGACAATAAAACGAAGAAACAGGTTACGTTTGCGCTGCTTGGTGAGGTTGGAGTTAGTGGATGAGCACTGGTAGGACACAACCAGGATTCTCATGTTACATGTTAAAGACAAATCTCAGAGCACCAGGCTGTGAGTAGCTTCAAGTGTAGCCGGCTACTAAACTGTGGAACAAACACTCATTCATTTTTCAAAAAAAAATGTTAAAAAGAACCACATCTTGGTTCATCGTGAGCAAGAGCTTAACAGAAGTAGAGTCTTAATTGCTGGATAGCTTTTCCAGATGGTCCTCATAGCTACTTCAAGGAGCCTGTTTGACTCGGCTCAGTTTACTTTTGTCCTTGTGCTTCCCATGTGGCATGATATGTCCTGCCTCCTCTAAAGGAATGTCTGATCATCCTCTGCAATGCTGAGAAAAGCATTCAAGGAAATGAATATCAAATTCTTAGCTGGGATTAATCTCTTGAGTAAAATAATTCAGAGTAACAGTTCTGTCTGAATGCTCCATATAAATAGTTCTGCTGTAGGGTAAATGTACTGGCACTGTGGGTTTACCTGGTGGTTGGCCCTGCATGTCTCCTGGCGGCTGGGACTTGCTGCGTGAGGAACGATGTGGGTCGCCCTGTCGAGACGAACGCTGACCGTGATGGTGCCCAGATGGATCTCGGGAGTAATCAGAAGAGTGATAGGCTCCAGATCTGGACTCGCCTCGCCTTCCTGAGGATGAGGACCGTCCTGTAGGGTCATGGCGCATTGATGGGTCTTTAGGGTGCCCCTTAGATGACCTGGACGTTCTCTGCTCGTCTGAATGACGTGTTGAGGTTGAATGTCGGCCAGTGCTGCCGTGGTGTCTGTGGTCACGGGAGTGACGTCCCCCGTGGCCATACTCATCCTGGGGCCATAGGTCCTCTTCAGGAGGCTCGTCATAATCATGGTAGGTGTGTTTCACACCGTGGCGGCTCCTCCCAGATGAGTGACCATAGTGTCGCGAACTGGAGCGTGGCTTCTCAAACCAATCCGTTTCTTCTTGGCCCAGATGGTAGGCTTTGGAAACCGAAAGCAGATCACAGTCAATCTCCATGTCGTTTGGAGACAGCGGCATGCAGGCTGAGAGAAGGAAGGAGGCAGGAAGAAGAAGACCAACCGCATGCAAAAGAAAAGGATAAGAGGGAGAAGACACAGAAAGAAAGGCAGACAATAAAAATAAAATTTGGACACCCATGCAGAATACACTGCACATCACTTCCACACATCACAAGCCAGTATAAACCAAGAATACTAAAAGAAACACTGCAAAACCAGCACTTTCAATAGTTTCCTTTTTCCAGATTAACAGTTCAAGGTCATTTTTAAAGTTTTAATGTTGCAGAGGAAAACAGATTAGCTCCTTATTCTTTTTAAGATTTTTATGCAAACAAGAAAAAGCCACTGCTACAGGCTCCTAGATTAAGATTAGGTTAAATGATGGAACGAAGTGAAAGATCAGTTTTGCAGTGCACACATAGAATTCATGAACAAAGGCACATGTAAACAAAACTTCAATGCCAAATATATAATCAAATATATCCTGTAAAGAAAAGGCAATTGCTTCGGTGTCGTGCAAAGGAGACCTTTCAAGTGATCAGAGTGTAGCGTACGAAGAAAAGTACCACGCCGAAGAACCATGCGAATATTGGACAGACAGACGACTGGACGAACAGGCGGAAGGACGAACAGGCAGGCAGACAGACAGACAGCAGTCCATTGATAAGAGAGCTCCAAGTGGCTCTCAGGAAGAAGACAACATTAGCATGCAACAGCTATCTTTTTCTCTTTTTTTTTCTTTCTTTTTCTTTTCTAAGCCTATCCCTGGGTGGGTGGGGGACGTTTAGATAAACGGTGGGGGCAGTAGTAGGTAGTGAGACTGTGGGCATTCAGCTCCCACAATTACCTTCACTGTCTGACACAGCGCAATGATAATCGTCTATTATGTATGTATCATCCGATTTGTAGACATGGGTCCGGGGAAGGTCCCGTATGTGGTCTTGTACATCTGGTAGCGAGTGGCTGGAACCGTATTGGCCATAATAGTAATGATATCTACTGCTGCGGCTGTCATATGGGTCAGGACCTAAGCTTGATGACCGCCCAGAACCCATAAACCTCCCCATAGGACTGAGTGGGCTCTCCTCTTCAGAGTACTGGCGGGTTGGGTGGCGCCCTCGGCTATAGCCAGATCTGTAGGAGCGATCGTCCCTCTCGTAAGATCGGCTGCGATACCCAGAATAGTCCCTGGCTGAGATCTTGTCCATGCCGTAGCCGGTGGAACGGGAGCGGCCGGTGGAAGTATAATAAATCCGATCGTCCTCCTCCATCATTGAACCGTAGTATCGACTAGCATGACTGGTGCCACTGCTGCTTTCATAAGCAGTCCTCTTAAAGCCATAATCCTCTATCAGCTGGCGCCCTCGAATGTGAGCAGAGGGGTAAGCCCCACCTACTGAGGAATAGGAGGCCAGGTCTGCCTCCACATCCCGAGCCTCTTCAATAGGGGAAAACTTAGAGATTTTTTGCTCCATGGCCCCCAGTTTTCTGTGCTTGCTGCGCTTGGAGGACATAACAGCAGGAGCCAGAAGGCCTCTAGCGGATGACGAGTGTTTCTGTACCCCTGAGCGGATGCTGCCATGTTTGTAGTCGAAGTCATAGTAATAGGGGGATCCCCCACCCATGCTAGCGCTCACGCTGCTGCTGCTGCCCCCTAGAGGTCCGTGCCTGTAGCTGCTCTTACCCCTGCCATGGTGGTCGTACAGGTCTTCCTGCATCGCTGCTTCTTCTTCAGGTGCCCTGCCGTAAGCGGAGCTTCCAGATCCCCCACGTGTCGTGCTGCTAATGGTGCCGCTGTGGCCATGGATGTCACCTGGATAACGCCCACTGCCGCCATGATGCATCATGTCCCCTGTCATCGTGCCCAGCCCATCTTTTGCCGTAAGCTCACTCACATCATCAATCATCATGTAGTTCCTTGGAATGTTTTGCTCTAAGCCAGGGGCCCCGTACATCCCATCTGCAGTGCTGTAGGTAGAGGGACTGTCTACAGAGTGCCCGTAGGCATTGGAAACTGTAGAAGTGTACTGTCCATAAGAGCTTGCTGTGGTAGTAGTGTAGCCATAGGTGTTAGCGGTAGTTGTGGTGTACTGGCCATACGAACTAGCTGCGGTTGAAGTATACTGGCCATAAGTGCTTGGCGGCATTGTAGAGTACCCACCATAGCTGCTGGACACTGGTGCTGAGCCATAGGGCCCATAGGAGCTGGGCATGGTTGTCGATCCAGTGTACTGACCATAGGAGGGGGCACTACCGGGATAGGTAGCATCCTGGGCTGTTGTAGTAACAACAACAGTTGGGTTGCTGATCGTCTCATAGTTGGTGGGCATCTTGTGCTCCAGGTCAGCAAGTGAAGTCTGCCTTGGTCTTCCCGGATGGACTGTCAGGATATCAGCTTGGGGCTGCCCAGGGTATGGGGTTGTCTGGCTGGGGTAGGAGGACACAGCACTTGGATAAGGTGAGCTGTGGGTGGGGTATGGGGGCTGACCGGGTGGTGCAGGCCCAAAACCTGTATGGCCTGGCCCAGATTGTGGTGCAGCTGGTATCCCAAGGTCTGTCTGGGGGTATGGGGGTTGAGACTGGGGGTAGGTGTGGGAGGGGTAGGATGTTTGAGACTGGTAAGAAGGTCCTTGAGGAGGGACGTGGCTCTGGAGAGGTGTGGGCTGTGGCAGTGCCTGGGACTGAGACACTGTTGGATAGGGTGGCTGGTTGAATGTGGAGGACTGGTACGGTAGACTTGATTGCTGAGTTGGGGCTGGTGTTTGGCTCTGGGGGTACTGACAGGAGAGGAAAGAAGAGGTTGGTGGGTACTGGGCAGATGTGTTTAGGTCACTGGTGAACTGGCTGAGCGGGGCAGTGCTTGGCCTTGTTGACAGCAGACCATTGGTTTCATGGGATGCAGCTGCAGCTGCTAAACGTAAGTTATTCAACTCACTATCAGACATATAGTCCCTAGTGTCCCCCATACACCTCAGATAGGCAATATCCCTCCTCTCCCTCTCCTTGACCAGTGTCTCTTTCCTTTGATGGATTCCCAACTCTAGGTATCTCAGTTTAGCATCAATCTCTTTCTCTTCCTCCTCAAGTTCAGCTTGTTGCTTTCTCAGCTTGGTTGACTCTTGCTCCACGGCCTTCAGCTCATGGGTAAGATCTTTGAGGAGGCTGGCTTTTGCAGCAAGGCCAGACCTGGAGCTGGGCTTGAGGCTGGGCACGGAGGGCAGGTAGACCTGTTGAAGGGCAGGTGCCATCATGGGCAGATGAGCTGCTGGAGTAGTCTCATCAGGAGGAGGGCTGGGCAGGGTTCTCTTGACCTTTCGGAGCAGTGAGCTTTGCTGTAGAGCAGCCAGCTAGAATGAGACAAAGAGGGAGGGAGAATATGGGGAGGCAAAGACCGGTGGAAGGAAAGGGTAAAAAGGGTAAAAAGTGATGGGAGCGATCAATGGAACAAGTGAAATGGAGTAAACGTGAGACATTTGCCGATATCAAATGCACATAGGAGATAGAAAGGGACATGGGATGGCAAGAGATGGTGTTTGATTAAACAAATTACAGACAAGATTAAATAAGGCAAAGCGTGACAGTAAAAATTTGAAACCAAGAAAGAGAAGGGTGAGGAGTGGAGTGCAATCAAGAAGGGTGAGAAGAGATGTATTTCACAAGTCAGAGACAAAAATACAGTTGAAATAAAATATGTATAGGATATGAGATTACGGAAAAGAGGACAATGGGCACAAATTGAGAGATGTTGTAATGAGATGGTTCAAGGTGGTGAGAGGTTGAATGATGTCCATAACAGTTAAACAAAACAGAATGACAGGATAAGGAGGGGGAGGACTCAAATTAAAAATAAGGGTCATTGAACAGAGGAAATAAGCAGAGGATGCAACAACAGGGATAAATAAGGGAGACACAAAAGACAAAGAGACAAAGACAACAGGAAACAAGAATGAAGCTTGTGTTAGAGGACATGGGAAAACACTTACTTTAGTTGAATTTTAGTAAAATTTGCTTAAATGTAATTATTACTGTATTTTTGTTACCACATCCCAAATCCAAGTTCAGACCAAGAAATGTGGAGTGATTAAGTTTTTTCAACTCTAATTTCAAGAGGTTGAGTCGTAATACCATCTAAAATGTTTCACAAAATCAACCTCTCTGGAAAAACAATTTTATACCAAATTAATTCACCATCATGTTGCATAATAATGTCATTAAAAGAGACATACCCCTTTTTTCATCTTATTAAGCATTCTGTAAGTTTTTCAGAGTTATGTTGACCTACATGATCATTTATTTCAATAACATTTTTTTTCATTCAAAGTGATTCATTGTCTTTGTACAAATTTGAATCAAATAAAGACCCTAAAAATGGTTTCAGACACTAAAAAATGGATTTTGTTCATATTTCATACAGTATCCCAACACTTATGGAAATTTGGTTTAAAGCAGCTGGTCTAAGTTTTACTTATGCTAGCTGATATTATCCCTTCTAACAAAGCTTTTCAAATTAACAATGGTTGATAAATGAGCTTGTAACAAAGTCAGATGGTGAAGCAAATCTTGATTCAATTTAAACTTAATTATTTGGTCTGAACTGGCTCTTTTGTACAAACATTTAAAATATACAGTATTTTTCCCCTGGATGTTGGATTTGATATTTTGAGGTGGCCCTGTTCATGATATGAATTAAGCATTAAATATTCTCATATCAAATAAGAGCATTGGTGAAAAGTGGAGCAAGACAATCATTTTAACTCATTGTTATTATTAATTTGGTAATTTGAAGATTAGCTTCTATTATTATCATTTTATTATCATTTTATTATTATTTTATTATCATTGTTATTATAAGTAGCAGTAGTAGTAGTAGTAGCAGTAGTAGTAGTGGTGGTAGTAGTATTAGTAGTAGTTGTAGAAGTAGTAGTAGCACTAGAATTACCTGTTACACCATAGTAAGCATAGTATATCCAGAGATGGATGCCCCACAAATCCCTGTTTAATCCATATTTGTTATGTTATATTTCCATATGAGTTGATGAAGTCAAGAAGCCAAATTTGTTGTTGTTGTTTTGTGTTAAAACAATATTGACTGTAGAAACAATTCACTGGTTGGTTTTGAGGACCTGATGCCTTGTCCTAATGGTTATTGGGACATTTCACCCATAGTTCTTTTGGAAAAATCTGGATCTCTTTTTATTTCACCTACTGAACCCCAGGATATATAAACAAATGGTGCTGTAATTTTAGCCAGGTATTTATATTTCATAAAGGGGGAATTACACCAATGACCAACTGATAGCCTACACGTGTTGATTCCTTACAGAATTTGAAGACAGCCCATCATAACTCTACCAGGAACAAGTATGAACTGTAAGTATAGTCATTTTATTTCAGAAGTCAAGTTGAGTTACTCGTTGGTAAGCTATCTGCAGCTTTCTGTACCTAAGGAGTTGTCCAGGCCACCAATAATTCATGCAAGCAACAAATTGTTCTATTGTATTTCTCTTTTTCTGGACGTCTATTGTTCCAGAGTTGGTGCCACTTATTTGAAAGTTGGGAATGTGTGGAATTAATAAGGTCTGCAGAACATTGTGACAACTAAAAAAAGGTAGTTAGTCAAAGAGTTGTCAAGAAAAGCATTCACGTTATTCACATAATGGAAAAAGGGTGAAAAGAGAAACCAAAGACTTTGTCCTGCACAAAAATGAGGCTACAGAGGTGTCAGTGTTAAGTCTCAATTGAACGACATAAAGGTGCCAACAATGAACTAGATGAGAGGATTGAGAAGTTTTACCTGGGCCCTCTGAAGGATTAAAATATTTTCCGACCAACGGATTCATTTTCTGTGGACATTATTTGATTTACATTGCTGGTTTTAACAAATAATGTGATGCATAGGTTACTGGAGTTACAGGAGGCCCTGAATGAAATTTGCTCAAATCAACTGGGCTGTGGCAGAAAAGACAAAATGAAGGTATGGTATTTAATGAAAAAAATTGACAAAGCTGTTATTTAGATAGGGGTGACGTACAAAGACAAAAAGTCCTTTTTATGTTGGTGATTGTTGTGTAGATTTGTAATGACAGTTCTGACTGCTTAATTTTGCTGATATAAATCCTCTGTATGGACCAGACATGAATTTAAACTCTGCTTTAATGTGGGCTTTCAATATAAGGTATAACAAGCTCTACAAATAGTGACCAGTCATGAGCAAGAATTTAGACTTTACAATTAGGGCCTTTGACTTGAAGACAAGGCAACTAACTGACTTTCAAGTAAACCTTAACTCCTTCCATTGTGACTCAACTAAAATTGCTTTTGGACTCAGGATATGGCAAATGGACTTGTAATCACAGAGTGTTATTCTAGTTTTACCGACCACCCAAAGTGCTTTCCCACAACTCACTTCCTCCCTTTTGCTTTTTTTCCAAATTTACATTAGTTTTTTAAAAATGAACTTGGGGTAATTTAATCAGTTTCAAACTCAAAATCCAAAGCTATCTAAAGGATAACATATATAGTACCTACTTTGAATGATGCTCAACATTCATTTGAGCAAACTGAATCCAACCCGCTCCATATATTTACCCACTAAACCTTTGCCCTTACTTGGTTTGAAATCCCTTAATCTTAAGGATTCTACTTTCATTATTAATTGCATGTTAATGAGTGCATCATTGTATTGTGGGTGACTTTACCTGATTCTGCAGTGCTTGTTGTTGGTAGAGAGTCAATCTGGCTTTGGTGTGCTCATCCGTGGTGGGGCTGAGGGGCTTAGGGTCTGACATGGACCTTTGAGTGCTCTTGATAGGTCGAGGCACCGAAGGGTGTCGCTGGGGGGACTCAGCTGTGTAGGACTTCTGCTGAGGTGTGACATGGGCCTTGTTCAGCCTCTCACTGGACAGCGAGTTCTCCAGAAGGCGATGAGGAGACACTGGAGAGACAGGAGAGTAGAGCACCTGTGGGGATTTGGGAGTGGCCTGCTGCTGCCGGATAATGCTGGAGATGGACTCGTTGTGGAGGTGATTATGAGGCTGGTAATTGATGTCAAGCGGGTCAGGGCGACGGCGCTCGAACTTGGCTGCGTTTGCTGCAATTTGCTGCTGTTGGCGCTGCTGGGTCATTAGGTCTGATGAGCCTGATTGTTGTGTTCCACTACTGGTAGAGGAAGAATATGGACTGACTGTGGTTGGTATACTGAGCTGAGGGGCTACAACAACCTGTGACTGGGCCTCAGGGTCGGTCTGACACGCTAAAGACTGCCCTTTATGGGTGCGCTCAGGACCAGAGATGTAGTGCACAATCTCAACTTTGTTCGGGTCGGGTAATGTCACATGGATTGCAGGTGAGACTCTTCCTAGATGCTCCACTTCAGTCTGACAAGACATTTCCCTTATGGTCTGGATGGCAATACTTGAGGACACCATCTTGGAAGCATCAGATTTGGCATCAGTGGCTCCAGCACTGGTGGCAGCAGAACCACCAGAAGCAGCTAAGGACTCAGAGTGGCGTGAGAAACGAGAGCGTCTACGTCGAACAGGCTGCCCTGTCTCAGCCTTATCCTCGTCATCATCAGTCTGGACAGAGCAGTCAACACTGCGACCACGCCTCCTGGTGCGATGGCGCATCATGTACCTGGTGAAGAAAAATAGGGAGATAAGATTAGAAAGGACTGAGTGTACCAAAATATAACCATTAAATATGTCTTGGTTGCCTGCTTTTATGCAATCAAATAATGTTGTTCCTGATAGTTCTTCAGATATGATAAGTACAACTTCAGATTACATCGTCATTCTACCACTGAATATGGAATGAACTACACCAAAAGACAGGAAAATCAAATTTTGCTTCATCAGGATTTCTCTTATGGAAAAAATGTGCATGTTTACTTCTGTAAATACTCGGATGCATTTGTCGAAAACAGATTTTTTTTCTGTGTTATAACCAAAGTCTTGGGTTGTTCATCCTGGGGTAAAGTTAGAGGTTAATCAGCTGGTTGGGTCATTCTAACCCAGCTGCTGGTTTATTCATCCGTCTACTACAGGAAAGTAGTTCCCAACAGTATATGATTCAAAAGACATCTTGCCAATGTGTTCCTGCTTATTTTTTAACATGACTTCAAATAAAAAACAGTATCAAAAGTATCGATATTTTGATTTGAGAATCAATTTTAGAGCATAAAGATCTGGGATTGGAAGTATCAATATTTCAGTATCGATCTGCACATCACCAAGAAAGAGCATTTTATTTCTTTCTTAATTTACTTAGATTTTATTTAACCAGCGTATTAAAAGCGTATTGAGACACAAATGCAAATACGACCTGGCCAAGAGTCAGCAGAATGGTTCCATACACAACACAACTCAAAAATATTCATCAATAGATACAAATAAAGACTAAAGAACATTAATGAGATTAAAAGTGTGGAATCTGATGTAAAGCATGGACAAAGCCCAACCCTTTCCAGTTCCTAGGCGCGCACATACACACACACACACACACACACACACACACACACACACACACACACACACACACACACACACACACACACACACACACACACACACACACACACACACACACACACACACACACNAAGGCGATGAGGAGACACTGGAGAGACAGGAGAGTAGAGCACCTGTGGGGATTTGGGAGTGGCCTGCTGCTGCCGGATAATGCTGGAGATGGACTCGTTGTGGAGGTGATTATGAGGCTGGTAATTGATGTCAAGCGGGTCAGGGCGACGGCGCTCGAACTTGGCTGCGTTTGCTGCAATTTGCTGCTGTTGGCGCTGCTGGGTCATTAGGTCTGATGAGCCTGATTGTTGTGTTCCACTACTGGTAGAGGAAGAATATGGACTGACTGTGGTTGGTATACTGAGCTGAGGGGCTACAACAACCTGTGACTGGGCCTCAGGGTCGGTCTGACACGCTAAAGACTGCCCTTTATGGGTGCGCTCAGGACCAGAGATGTAGTGCACAATCTCAACTTTGTTTGGGTCGGGCAATGTCACATGGATTGCAGGTGAGACTCTTCCTAGATGCTCCACTTCAGTCTGACAAGACATTTCCCTTATGGTCTGGATGGCAATACTTGAAGACACCATCTTGGAAGCATCAGATTTGGCATCAGTGGCTCCAGCACTGGTGGCAGCAGAACCACCAGAAGCAGCTAAGGACTCAGAGTGGCGTGAGAAACGAGAGCGTCTACGTCGGACAGGCTGCCCTGTCTCAGCCTTATCCTCGTCATCATCAGTCTGGACTGAGCAGTCAACACTGCGACCACGCCTCCTGGTGCGATGGCGCATCATGTACCTGGTGAAGAACAATAGGGAGATAAGATTGGAAAGGACTGAGTGTACCAAAATATAACCATTAGATATGTCTTGGTTGCCTGCTTTTATGCAATCAAATAATGTTGTTCCTGATAGTTCTTCAGATATGATAAGTACAACTTCAGATTACATCGTTATTCTACCACTGAATATGGATTGAACTACACCAAAAGACAGGAAAATCAAATTTTGCTTCATCAGGATTTCTCTCATGGAAAAAATGTGCTTGTTCACTTCTGTAAATACTCGGATGAATTTGTCAAAAACAGATTTTTTTTCTGTGTTATAACCAAAGTCTTGGGTTGTTCATCCTGGGTTAAAGTTAGAGGTTAATCAGCTGGTTGGGTCATTCTAACCCAGCTGCTGGTTTATTCATCCATCTACTACAAGAAAGTAGTTCCCAACAGTATATGATTCAAATGACATCTTTCCAATGTGTTCCTGCTTATTTTTTAACATGACTTCAAATAAAAAACAGTATCAAAAGTATTATTTTTTTTTATTTGAGAATCAATGCTAGAGCATAAAGATCTGGGATCAGAAGTATCGATATTTCAGTGTTGATATGCACATCACTAAGAAAGACCATTTTACTTCTTTCTTAATTTATTCAAACTTTACTTAACCAGGTAGAAGTGTATTGGGACACAAATTCAAATGCAACTTGGCCAAGAGTCAGCAGAATGGTTCTATACACAACACAACTCAAAACCATTCATAAATAGATAAAAACAAAGACTGAAGAATATCAGTGAGATTAAGAAAGTGTGGCATCTGATCTAAAGCATGGACAAAGCCCAATCCTTTCCAGTTCCTTGGTGCACACACACACACACACACACACACACACACACAAACACACACACAGGTTACCTCTCCTCGCCATCTTCGTCATCTGTTTGCACACAGCTGTCCACAATTCTGCGTGGGGAGCCATAAAACACGACGCTGTCTCCATCCATGCTGTCTCTGCTCAGCCTGGTCATGGAGCTGTGTTTCCTCATGTTACTCCTGGTCTCCATATGCTCCTCTTGGCTCCTGAGACACATCTCTGAGGAGGAGTTTGGAAGGGAACGAGAGCCTATCTGGGAATCAGTGTAGGGGTGCAGTGGCTGTCCGTTTATATCCAGCTAGAGAAAAGGGAAAATAATTAAATTGTGTTAATGGTTTTAACACGTTCTTCATTGAAAGTAAAACCAAAAAAGCTTTGTGACTCTGATATATCGCTCACAAATGATTTACACCCAAGATTTTCTTTTCATGCTATCTGATGTTGTGGTTGGCCTCCCTCACCTGAGATGCTGAAGCTGTTTTCTGTCTCTTCTGCTCTTCAAGCTGCTGCTGGAGCTGGTTCTGTAAAGACTGGATCTGGTCTAACTGGGACTTCTGCTGAGCCAGCTGCTCCCTCTGAAGGACAAGTTGTTTCTCGCGCTCATTTTGCTGCTGTTGCAGGACCTAAAAATTGATGATTGAAAGAGGAAAGGAAAGAGCACAAGTCACCGAAAAGAAGAGAGGATGAGAACAAAAAAAGTCAAGGGAGGCAATGCAATAGATATTTAGGGAAGTGGAAAGTATGACAGAAGAAGTGAGCAAACATTAAGAAATATATAAACGGGGAATTAAAGATGAAATAATTCAAAATCAGAGAAAAATTAGAGGTGAAGAAAGGAAGAGAGAGAAAGATAGAGATAAAATGACAGAAAGAACACGGTTTACTTTTTCTACCAGTCTAGAAAACAGTCTTAGAAAAAGCAAATCAAATCAACACAATCCTGAAACTGATGGTGAAATGAAATAGTTCTTGTGATGATGGATTAGTTTGAAAATGGTTCCAAGTTAGTCAAACATTTTTCTTTTTATATTGCAAAAAACAAAAATGGAAGCGCAACATAAACGGAGTGCAGCATCTACCAGTATTTGCTGTTGCCAGTCATAAATGAATTTTCTTTGTTACATAGATGACAGGCTGGTGCAAACAGGAAGTTAGAAGTTTTTCTTATACTGTAGGTTATGAGATGCATATTAAGCATTCCATCTCTATTTCATTCTTATTAAGGAAGGCTTCCAAACCTGCTTAACAGAGTTAACTTGAAAGATTTTCAACTGCTTGTTCTACCAAAAAAGAAGAAAAATTTTCATGTTAGCCCTCTTGTTGACTGTTATATAAGGCAGATATGAGCTAAGTTTGCTATTGACTGTTAAATGTTAACAACACTGAGAGATCCATTTTTCTTTTGCATATAAACTAGAACAACAAACTGAATATGAAACCACTTTACAATTTAAATCCAAGCAACTTAAATTTCTGTCACAGATACAAAACATACAACAGATGTTCATGCAGACTTCATTAGCAAGAAATGTTCAGGAAGACATAACATAGCAGGCATAGTATTTCCCATTATGTAGGCTGAATTTAAACATTTCTTCCAACAAAACAAAGAAATAGAGTACCACTCTTGTCTTACGGTTTAAAATTTTTTAAAAATATCCTAAAGAGAAACTGAATTATCTTGTTCACGTGTCATTTTCAATAAAACAATTACAGTAGTTTACATTTTTGTAATCAAATGTAGGCATGCACTACACCAAAGGACATGCATAAACTGGAAATATAATTAGTATGTTTCCTTACTAAGTTTTGAAAATGAATAATTTTTCACATCAAAGACATCACAAAGAACAAAAATAAACAGAGGGATGATAATTCATTGTAATGCACCACAAGTAACTACACCATTCGAAAACACATATAAGCCACCAGACAAAGCAAAAGTTACTCATGACAAAATATTGTTAATGACACCAACTACCATCAAACTATCAATTTGCCTCCTGTTCCTCTCTCTACCTGTTCCTTGATGTTCTGCAGCTCCTGCAACTCTCTCTGCACCAGAATCTGCTCCTTCTCTCTGTGCATCTTCAGCTCAATCCTTTCCCGTTCCAGTTCCTCCTGAAGCCGCAGTTGCCGGAGTTTCTCCAGCTCCACACGCTCTCTCTCCATCTGCAGGAGCTGCTCTTGCTGACGATGAAGTCTCTCGGCTTCGGTTTCACCCTCCTTGTGTATGGCACCTGGTGGAGGGAAGGGAGGGAGTCCTCCTTGAATGGGGGCGGCCGGGCCTACTGGAGGCTGAGCATAGCCAAGGGTGTGTGATGGAGCTGAGGGTGGATAGCTGTGGGCAGCTGGAGGGGGCTGTTGTGGTTGCTGAGGAGCTGTCACTTGTTGTTGTTGCTGACTGTTCAGGTGTGCCTGGGACAGATTTATTGGCTGTTGCTGGGGCTCCATTGGAATATTAACTGCTCCTGGTACTGAAGTGGTGGCAGTTGAAGAAGTAACTGCAGCACTTCTACCCAAGTAAACTGGTTCATCCTGGAATGCAGAGCCACTACTTGTCATGGACACAGTTACTGGTGCACCAACTGGTGCAAAAGTTGTTGAAGCAGCAGCAGCAGTTATGGCAGTTGTTGCTGTTGTTTGGAGAAGTCCTGGTGCTGGGTAAGACACTGGAGCTTGTCCAGACAATGGCATTCTGGGGCTCATTGGTAATCTGGTAAGACTTGATAAGGGCACAGGTGTCATGTTGGCAGAGGGATATGGCCTGTAGACCCCCCTTAATAGTGGTCGAAGAACAGAAGCAGGCTGGGTTGTGATGGGTAGCGTAGATGCAATGGGAGTCTGAATTGTTGAGTAGATCATCCCATCAGCAGATCTAATAGCAGCTGGGTACATTGCCCGTAGACTGGCCTGCCGAGCATTGATAAGGTTAGTTAGAGCTTGATTATGGGACATTGGCTTCCCATCTAATCCAAAAAGAAGGTTTTGTCGCATGCCAAGACCAGCTGCAAGTCTGGTCCCAGGCCCAGTTCCTCTCCCCAAACTGCCAAATTGCATCAAGTCAGGGTTGCTTCCATACCGATCAATAGAATTGAGGGCTGCACACATTCGGCTGATCTCTCTAGCAGTTGTAGCACTGTACTGAGCCAAATTAGCCTCCTGAAAATTTGCAATGTCTCGAGCAGAGTAGCCATAGTCTGAACTGATGTTAGACAAGGAATTGTATCTTCTTATGGGCAGTGTCTGGGCTGTGATGTCTCCTCCATGTCGTAAATCTGTATAGGAACCGTACTGCATTCTCATATACCCTCCATAACCCTGCTTCATACCAGTGAGATCCATCGCAAGATCTCCTGAAGATTGATATTGGGGTTCTAATTTGGGATTGTAGGAATGAAGCCCCGCCTCTGCAAGGTTTGTATCAGACATCGACGCCTGCAATCTTCCAGGGAAAGGTAATGTGTAGGCTTTGCGTCCATCCATGGGGTACTCTTGGTCAGACTCGTAGGTGAGAGGTGGTGCAGATGGAGGTCTGATACCTTCTTTTTCGGAACCACCAACACAACTTCCTCCAAATGGAAGACGGTAAACAACATCACAGCAAGCTGGTTGGTTGTCAGGTTTAATTTGGCCTCCTGTCAGATCCATAGCATCTTTTCCTTCCTCTACCTTTACAAGCTGTGTCACTGCCCTGGGCTGCTCTGGCCCTACATCCATCTGTACAACCATACTATGTGGGGATTTTCCTCCAGGCATTAGTCCAGGCGGGCTCGGCCTCCCTTTCAGCTCAATGGGACCAGTGCCATACAGCTCAGGGTTAATGACTGGTGAAACAGCGCTGACTACAGCTGAGGCAGTGCTCGTCTGGCTGACTAATAGGTCTTTTTTCAACAAAGGTGGCATCTGGCCTGCAAGGTTATACCTTGCCAAAACAGATGCCTGTTGTTGATGCTGCTGCATTTGATGGTGCTGCTGCAACTGCTGTTCAAGGATCTCTTGCTGCATCTGCAGCTTCTCTTGTTGTTTCTGTAGTTCTCTCTGCTGGACACTGAGGTCTTCTAGTTTTGCATCAATTTTTGGTATTGATGGATCAACTGGAGGAGAAATTGGGGGTTTGTTCTGAGAAAGACACACAGCTGAGCCTATGCCCTGACCTAGGTCCACTCTGTTTTGATTGGGATCACCATAGACCATTGGCTGTTTGTGTTGGGTCATGAACATGGAAGCAGCCACAGTGACACTTACAGTGGTTGGGGTAGTGATCTCCTGTGTGTTTAGGTTCATAATCAGTGGCTGTACAATTGTTGAGTGTCTAACACCCTCTGTCCCACCATGATATTTTCTGCTCTCAGTAGCCAAGGAGGTCAGATCCATTCCCTGGTCAGTCATGATGATAGGAGCTGATTTGGCAACTGTTCGAAGGTCTACAACACTTCCACCTTGGATCATATGCCCTTGCTCTACTCGAGAAGTGCCAGGAACTGTAGAAATCCGACAGAGGGAGATGTTATCCATTGACAGTGACCCCCTGGTGTATGTACTTGCTGTTGTGACCATACTTGTCCCCACATTTACCTTCTCAATTCGCTGTGTTCTGTAGAAGCTGCGAGTGGGGGATTGCTGATAAGGCGGTGTGTCTGGAGGACTGCCACATGGGGAATATGTTTCAAAAGTTGATTGGCGACTGAATCTGGTGGGTGAAGACAGCGGAGATGTAGCAGTGTTGACTGTCATTGGCCTTGCAGGACTTGGAGGTGGCGAGTATGGAGCATCCTGAGAAGACTGCTGCCGATAAAGCCTTGGAGAGGCCGATCGATGTGATGTCTGGGTTCCCTGAGCCATCACTGGAGATGAAGGCCCAGAACCACCCGTCTCCATTCGTAGTGCTGAGCTGAAAGTCTGTGTGGAAAACTCTGCAGTAGCCCTGCGGGGTGAACGGGTGGGACTCTGTAGAGGTGGTGATGGAGAAAGAGGAGGACTGGTGCTTCTGTAATACGTGGTATACTTGGGAGAACGTGGCTCAATAATTCGCTCAGTTGAAGATGTTGAACTGTCTCGGACTTGAACACCTCTAGTCTCTCCTACTCTTCTTGTGATCACTTCTCTTTGACTATAGGCCTGGGTAATCTCTGCAATTTTGCTGCATACACTTGAAACCGTAGACGAGGACGTGGCAGTACTTCCTGTGTGTCTTCCATAAATACCAGATTGAGTTGTGGTCATTGTGTGGCTTGAGCTGGTCTGGGAAATGGTCACTGCGTCTCTTGCGTAAACCCCATAAGCTGCAATTGTTGTGGCAGCAACTGTTGGAGTAATCCCATTCTTTCCTGCTTGACTTTTGATCCTATCTTTGTGCCCATCCTTTGCAGAGAAGTGCTGGGTCACTCTGACATCAGGAATCCGACCTGCAGTTTCAGCAAAGGAGACTGGAGCTGAGATCTGGGTCGGGCTTGTTCCTGGAGTTAGGAGAGCATTGCTTTGTTCGAGTAGTTTAGCGAAGGCTGAGCCAGTGTCGAGGAGCTGTTTGTCTGAATAGGAGCTTTCAATCTCAATCTCCACTTGTTCATCAGTAGCCTGCTGCATCTTGGTGATATTTTGAGATGTCTGGCGGATCTCCTCATAGATATCTGTTTCGATGTCTCCTGCCCCATTGTCATATTCTGTTTGATCTTGTTCATATTCGTATTCGTCATCGTAACCCTGTCCATTGACATCCTCCTCATAGTACTGCCCATGTCTTCCATGTTGGGGCTGCTGCTGCTGTTGCTTCTGTTGTTTTTGAAGCATCTCTGCTTTCCTCATCATTTCCTCATAAACCTCTTCGGCGCTTTTAAGTGGTTTGGACGTTGAAGATGGTGCTGTGGTTGTTGTTGTTGTTGAAGACTTTTCTACAGGTGAGTAAAGAGACATAAAGGTAGGCAGGTTATACTCGCTCCCTGACTTGTAAAGCTTCGACTCATATCCCTCAGCTTCTGAGTCCAGACTCTGTGGGGAATATTCTGAAGCAGAAGATCGATGGAGCTCTTCCATTTCTGCGGCTTGTCTTAGCTCTTCGGTTGGAGAAGCATCTTCAATAGGAGAGAGGTTGCTAGGTGGTGTCTTCGACCTTTCTCTGCGCCTCTGAGCCCTAAGCTCCTCCTTATCCCTTTTGGTCTTTCGTGCTGTGCTCCTTATTCTTTGCTGCTCCACCTCCCTCATCTTCTCCTGCTCTCTCAGAAGTTCCTCTTCCTCCCTCAGCTCGTCCTCTTCTGAAGAGTCTTCGATTGTAGGAAGGAGAGGGCCGTGGGAGCGGTGACGGGCTTTTCGTTGTTGCTTCGCCTCCTCTAACCTTTGCCTCCTACTTGGACTACTGTCACTGTCTTCCTCCATTGATGAGATAGAAGTTGGAGACTGACCTGAGCCATACGAGGATGAAGTGGCAGGCAGGGTGGAGGAGTAGTCACCTCGAGAACGCTCCTCAGGAGATCCTGTTAGGCTCTCCATCTCTAACTCTGGTTCTCTGTCAAGACTCAGGTCGTTTTCATTGCCCAGCTCCATGTCTCGGCTGTAGCTATTGGTGTTATTGAGTTCAATCGTTTTGAAGCGCCTCAGACCTCCCTGGGACGCCATCAAATCTTCCTCCCCCTCCTCTACTGAGCCTTTGTAAACATCAGTAGAACTCTTCGTCTCCTCCTCAAAACTACTGGAGTGGTGTTGAAGGCGTCTCTTTTCTTTTCCTGAGTCAGATATGTGCTTATGATGGCTTTTCTTGGATTTCTGATAGCCATAGCCTTCATCTTCCTCATCATCCTCTTCTTCCATCTCTTCCTCTTCCTCCTCATTTTCTTCATCAGCGCTCATCTCCATTATTTGCCTCCTCATAAATTCCTCATCCGTCATTTCCGTTGGCTCGGACTCTTTCTCCTTCTTCTTCTTTTCTTTCTTCTCCTCTTTCGCAAGCTTTCGTTTACTCTCCCAGTCTCCTGCGTCCTCCTCTTCCTCCACTATATCTTCCAGTTCCTCGTCTGAGTCGTACTCGTCTGGTGGGATGGACAGGGAGCGTGGTCGCTTTCCTCTGTCATCTAAGTCTCTGTCTCTGTGCTTTCTTCCCCTTCTTTCCACCTTCTCCTCAGAAAGGCTCTTCTCCAGCAAAGGCCTCATGGAGCTTTCAAGTTTGGTGATTTCAGAGGGGCTTGGTGGGGAGCCACGTCCACTGATCCCCCTCTCACTCAGCTTCATCTCCTCCTCTTGGATAAGACCTGTGATTTCACTGTGGGAGCTAGAGATGCCATCAGAGGAGTAACCGGTGTCACTGAGGCTCTGTGGGCTGCGGGACAAGTCATGGGTGCTGTTGTTTTTAGTATCCTGAAGAAAGAGAGAGAGACAAAAAGAAGTGCATTAGGATTGGGAGTTTAAAAATATTTGTTGTTCAAAGTATGACAAAGAATTGATTCTCAATTTCAACTTTGGAATGATTATTTATCAATAATCGCAATTCTCATGTTTTTGATCATCAAATAGAATCAGTGTAAAATGTTTCATATTTTTGTCATAGCCCCACCATCAAGGAATAGGATTAATGAATTGGAAAATTTGAATGTAAAAAAGTCCAAGGATGTCAATGTCAGACATGAGCTTTGATGCTTGGTCTGAATCACTCAATCTTCCCATCCTTTAAACTTTCCAATGGCTAAACCATATTAAGTCAATATACATCTCTCTGAATCCTCAGGTGGGGCCTTGGTGTCAGTCATGCCAGTGAATAGATTAGATTGTAACATTTACAACAACCATGCAATACATAAAGATGCTTTTTAACAGTTGAAAAAAAAGAACAAGACATAAATCAAAGAAACTGATACAAATAGTGCTTATTTCAATGCCTGCCCATCATTTACAAGCTAAATACTCCTATGTATTGTATGGTGATGGACTTAGGACTCAGTGATGTGTCATGGAGTCATTGATCTATTTGTCCATGAACAAATTGGCCATCTCCTGAATAGTGCTGCCTGTCTCTGGAAATAACAGATCTTAACCCCAAACCACTGAACTGATGCTGAATTAATCGTTGTAGACAAGTCATTAACATATACCGCTACCCTTAACTTTGTCCAAGCTTCTTTGGAATTCCTTTTTTTTTTTTTTTTTTTTTTTTTTTTTTGGAGAGGGAGAGAGAGATTTATGTTCTAATGGCAAATAAACAGGCATACAATGGCCACAGCTTTAAACCAGATTTTTTCCCCCAACCAGTTAGTCCCAAAAACAGAAACAGTATAAATTCCATTTTGGGTTGCACCCCAAAAGTAATCGATAAATGTCATATCATGTAAGCCATAAGACTTTCAGTCAGTGTAACATTAACACTTTCAAATAGACTGTTATTTCTCACAAAAACACTACTATGTCCCAAGCCTGTGCATTACCAGGGGTTGAAAGTAAAGTTAATTTGCCACTGAGCCAGATTTATTACCTCCTGATTTATTTACAGACTAGAAGAGAGAACAAGTTAATACCATTCATTCATTACAAACAAACTTTCTTATCTTTTCTAAACTCAACTTCCTTGTCTGCACATGCCAGGACTGGTCAGCAAAAGACTAAATTATCATCTGCAGTGTTTCCCAGGTCTGCAGTGGAGCTTTTCATCCATTCCATAAGCGAATGCATGGAGAAATGGTCATGATACATTCACTGAAGCAGTCGATAACAGGATCTGATACTGATCACTGATGTCAACACTGATACTGAAAACAACAGTATTTTACGGTTTGAAAACAATGTGATTTTGCGTTTATTTTTAAAGGCATTTTCTTAACATGCCTGAGGAGGCCAGTGGTCTAGACCCTTTCAGTTGTGCATCTGTGCCTGTGAGCATCAACAACAAAAAAAACTCTAGTATTAACTGGTTTCCATTGAATTAACATCCCGGTTCTGCTCCAGAACAGTAAAAATACAAAAGTATCTAGTCTTGTTTTTGTTCCTAGCAAAAATCACAAAAGTTTCTGGTTTTTGTTTTTGTTCCGCCAACCAGTCCAAAGCCCTGACAATGGAAAATAATTAATGTAAATTAAACTGGGTAAAGTGTTAGCCCAGGCAGGACAGGAGATAAGCCCAGCTCTCACTGCATCCGTCAAACAGCTAATTTTAAGTCAAGCTCACATCAGCTGACAGTACAGCTGGTTACTACATGTGCATCCAAGAGGCAAATGGCCAAATTAGCCTGCATGTGCCACTTCAGCCATATCCTCCCTTTGCTGAGTCTGATTTGACCAGTGTCATATCTGTTATCATCAGTGCCTGCTCCGTTTTCAGGGGTCTGCTGCTGGGAGGAAGATGGCCCCGCGGTCTAGGTTGCACCCAAAGGTGTTCATTCTGGTGGCTAAAGCTCAGGTCCAGCCTTGTTTCCTACTCTATCCAGTGTCTCCCCTTATTACATGTAAGGTGTGACAAGCCCTGAAAAAATGAAGGGGTCTGCTGCTGCTCTTCCTGCATTGGCTTTTCGTGTATGTAAATTATAATCTTTAACTGGACTCCTTACAGATCTTATAAGAAAGAAATACCAAGCTTAAAACAAAAACTGAAATTTCACAAAGAACATGCAATGCAAATTAAGGCCCTTTGATCAGTGTCAAAATGGATGTAGAGTTGTGCGCAGAACAGTCACATGTATTACATTGAAAAAAAAATTAGAGAAAACTTCCAAAACTACATTTTCTGGATGTTTTCTAATTCTACAGGAAGTTCATTTCTCTATTGTAATTTCACTTTGAAACAATGTTTGCAAGCATGGGTTTAATCAATGTATTTAGAATCTCAGACATCAATAAATAAAGGTACCAAGATATAAACAGTCACACAGATATCATGAAGCAGCAGGTAGTTGTAAAGTTTGTTCAAACATTTTTGAGCCATTGATGAAAAGAGGTTAATCAATTCATGCTTTAATGGGAAAAAATGGAAATTTTAGGGCATTTATTGTTTTGGGGTTTTTTGATGAATATAAAAAATGATTAGGTAGTTAATATGTCAACAACTCAAAAGTAATTCATCAATGGCTCCATCTTACATTACTTTTAGAGGCATGCCAAATCAAAAAAAATCCCAAAAGGACTAACCTGATAAACGAAAGAGGGATGGAGGAAAGAATACAAAATAGAAAAATGTTATGGACAACTTTTCACATCTTACAATAGTTATAATACTTCAGACTGTCAGATTCAGAACACTTTCACAGCAGCTGTCTGAATGAACAAGGTCTGCCTTTAAAATGGCCCGGCAAAGGAAATCTTTTGGCTGTTTCAGTGGGAGAGCTGGCAGTCTTTGAGAAAAAAGACTTTATTTTGCTCTCTGTGTGTTTTTCTCTTATTCTTCCTTCCTCTCCAAGGTAGTCCATGAAAGCTTTGCTGCCACTTGCAGCCTCAGCTTTCTGAAAGGATTCTGAAAGGAGGGAAATATTGACATGCAGCAGCCACAGACGTCCAACTGTATGGGAGAAAGTAATTACTTCCAATGTTGACTGTACTAGAGCACCAAAGGCCAATGTTGTTTTCCGATTTCCCTCACTTGCTTTTTTTTTTTTGTTAAAGCACTGAACATGTTGCAGTGCCACTGCTTCCATCAACTGTGAAACCTTTTCTAGTCAGACTCATGACTCATGGCACATCTTGGGCATAAACTATGGCCGCATGGGAATGTACATACAAGTAATTACACATGCCAGCGTTTGCTTGGACGTATAAATTATGATTGAATCTCACACTGTAGAGTTAAGTGAGAGAAAATAAAGCAGTTACCCACAGTAAACAAATTGAGCCCAAGGATGGACTCTTTGACTTGATTGTTTTACAGCATCAGGCACAGATGAACTCAACTGTAACCTATAAGACTCATGAAGATTCCCCTGCAGTTTTGTCAACGCTGAATTTATTCTAAGACATGTTTAAAAAGTGAAAAAAAAAATGAACAGAAATGAGACATTTGATCAGTCATACCAAACTAATTAAATCTCGCTTGCTTAAGTTACCTTTTTCTAGAACAATAACTTCAGTTTTTTGTTCTTTTCAGTAATTTCAGATTATTTTCAGTGGTTTGGATGGTCAAATCTTAGATGCAAAACAAATAAACAAAAAAAATGCTAAAAAAAGATAAAAATGAAAGAGGTAAAAATGTTAAATACACAGTATTATCCCCTATTTCACAAGGCCATAAATTGTGACGTATACATTTAGTACAAGTTTCACTTCAAAATTAGAGATTCTCAATCAATTTCAGAACAAATTGCCTATAACAGGGGTCCCCAAGCATTTTTTCTTTGAGGGCCACAACACTTTGTTATTCTCTGACGGTGGGCCAGGGTCTTTCTGTAACAGAGATAACAAATGCTGAAGTGACTACAGGTATTATTGAGGAGTTGAGATTTTATTATGATTATTTATTTGCTGTGCTTGATCAGTTTCAGGATATTTATTTACTATGTCTAATGCTAGATAATTTCATTTCTTTGTTTTGCACTTTAGCCTTCTTAAACATAAGCATTACTTCATAAGGGATTTATGAAGCCTTTTCAAGAGCATTATTTGTTCTATAATTACATCTTTTTCATACTGATTTTACAATTACGGACTAAAAAGTGGGGGTTTTATTTCCATTGAACAAATATATTGTTTATACTTTGAGCATGGAGTGTAGACTGGGGCTCCAACAATGCAAAATTCTGTAAAGTATTACTGTTGGTTCTGGTTTTGATCCAAGGGCAAGGCATATGTTTAGCTTGATGGAAAATAAAATGCTTGAATGGGAAGCATGATCATTTCAAAAAAGCCATGCATGCCCAGAGAAACTATTAACATACCCAAAAAAAGGCCACACAATAAAATCACTTTTGGCCCATAGACCTGCATGTTACTCCGTGGTATCCAAAGAATATTGACAATTAACGATAAATAATATTAACAGAAAAGCCCTGAGTTTTTTGTATGTTAAAAAATCTCTCTTAGGGCCATTATTTTATTTTACCTGTGTTTTTTTTCTGTAGCTTAACACACAGAGGACAATACTTAACAACATTGTTGTGACAAAGAGTCAAACTTACATCATAATGCCTGGACTTCTTGACATCTTTGATGGGTGTGATCTGCTCTCCTTTTTTCTGAGAGGGTTTGGTCTCTTTGGCAGTTTGGATCCCAGGCTCGGTCTTAGGTTGTTCCTCAGTGGGTTTCTGCTGTTTCTGAAACTCTGTGGTGGGTTCTGTTGTCGGAGCTGGTGTGGTGGTCTTGGTGTCTGTTGGTTGTTTGGCAGCAGTTGGAGTAAACGGCCCGGTGCCACCCGTTCCCGTTTGTGGCTTCTGAGACTGAGGCTGACTTGTCTTCTGGGCCTGCTGACTGGTGGGTTTGTGGAGGGGGCTTTGCTGACTGGTTGGTGCCTGGTGACGGGGCGAACCCATTGGCTGGTGCTTTGGAGACGAATGGGGAACAGGAAGTGGAGGCTCATCTAGGCCGTCTCCGGACATCAGCCGTTGGGTTTGGCAGTTGAGACATAACCACTCTTTTTTCTACAACACAAAAAGGACAAATATGTTGCATCAAAACCAGTATGATTTCAAAAGTAGTTTTGCATTTATTAATAAATATATACAAAACACAAGCAGCAACCATAGTCTTTGAATGTGTTTGCCAAGAGCGTGTACTTGAGGTTGACCGTAAAAGTCAAGGAATCCACCTTGAAGCACAGATCAAAGTATTGTATAATATAGTATAGAGCTCTCTGCTAAAGTATTATAGTACTAAAAACTTTCCTTTTTTACATTAAAATTCAAAATTTGAGGGTAATATTTGAAAAAATGAGATTAAAACTCAAAATTTCAGCTTTTATCTCCAAATTTTGAAATATATTTTACTTAATTTTAGCTTTTTCTCTCTGAATTGTGAGCTTTAATCTTAAATCTTCAACTTTTTTCTCATTTTTTGACTTTATCTCCAAATTTTGAAGGTATTGTCTGAAAATATTGACTCTATTACCAAAAAAATGAAGACTTTTTGTGTCACAAGTTTATGTTTATATCACAATGTCCTCTCCCATTATTTTGACTTTACCTTATTTCATATTTCTGACTTAATCATCTCCAAATTTTCAATTCTTTATATCAAAATATTGACTTAATTATCTAAAAAATTTGACATATTTTTTTTACTCATAATTCTGACCTTTTATCTCAAAATTTCACTTCTTTATCTCAAAATTTTGACCTTAACATGGGCAAAAATAAAATTCTCAACAAAGCCAAGTTTTCACATTTTATAAATGTTTTGATTGCGGAACTGGACTTCCACAAAGTACCCAATTTTACAGCAAAATTAAATGTTGTACAATTTGTGCAAAATTGTGGGGAAAATGTTACTTGTGTATGTATACAGCAATATTCTGCAGAGGATGAACATTTCACCCCCTGTTAGAGTTAAAATCAACAGTTCAGACAAACACAAAGGTGTGTTGTCGACATGTAGCTAATGAGAGGAAACCTCTGCTTCACTCCTATACCATGTGTTTAGGCTGATCAAAAGTTAGGATGAGTTAGAATTTGGTGCTGGACACCACTGAAGGTCTTATAAAAGGCCTCATCTAAAGGCCTTATGAAAACTAAATAGCATCACGGTGACGACATGTTTGACAAAGTTTTTTGTTACTGCTTCAATATCATGAAACTGAATTTGATGACACCGTCACCTGTAGTATCATTCTAAAATCTCTCCACTCCATCTCTTTCTGAGCTGACCTGGGCCATTTTTGCACCCGAACAAAACATTCAAGTGTTAGTTTCATAAACCTTTCAAAAGGTCAATGAATGACAAAACACATTTGCTGGATTAATCCCAGGACCATAACCCAAATGTGACCACTGCAACATAAGGTGGCTACCCAAGTATTTGTGTGCATGTGCGTGTGTGTGCGTGCGTGTGTGCGTGTGTATGTGTGTGTCCTAATGTAGACGTTTGAAAGATGTGTTTGATTCAGCATCTCTTGAATAATTAGGCTGATTGTGTGATTTATATTTCTGACATAAAAATGTGGAAAGCAGAATGCAAGGACAAATACACAGTCAGACACACACAGTCAGACACACACAGTCAGACACACACACACACATACACTGTATACCCTGAAAAATGCATTTCCAGACAGAGCTGTCAGGGCTGCAGAAGGCTGAGTGATTCCGACCTGCTTTCTAAAAGTCATGCTGACAGCTACATAATTTTTCATCACATCGTGCGTGCCTGTGTGTGTGTTAAGTGTGTCTTTGTGTCTGTGCTTGCATTGTCCAGCAGAGTTCCCCATTGTTTCACCAATTAGCCAACATAACACAATCTGTCTCCCCTCCGCCTGCCAATAGCATTAACCAAAAACATCCCATCCATCCACATATTGCATTCTGACTGTCCCTCCTTCCTCATCCCTCCATCTTTTTCCTGTTCTTCAGTCCTGCCTGTCCTCTTGAAATCCATTTAGCAAAGCATTGTGTTGTGTGGACTTGTGTTTTTATTCTATCTTCCGCCTCTCTTGTTTACAGATTTCTGTTTCCGTATTTTTCACCCCTCCATCTCTTTTGACATTCCATTACACATTCATTCAAAACCGTGTTTCCTCCACCGCTAGATTTGATTTATGACAAAACTGTGCAAATAACCGATCACAGTGTTCCACTCAAATTTTACCCCTCAGCCAGCTTGAGGCAATTCTATTACTCATCAGTGAAGGAGACTTATTCATCACATTTGGTCCAGAGGGGAAGTGTATCATCCATAGGGAATGGTTTAGTATTGGCTACTTTTCACTCTGACTCTGATTTTCTTTGTCTTTGTGCACTAATAAATCTACAAGTGCCCAATGCTAACGTCTAATTCCAATTTCCGATACCAATACTAGTATTGGAAATTGCTCCGATACTGCCGAAAATGCTGGTATCAGTATCAGTGACTACTGGAGTCCAGGCACTGATACCACATAATTTTTTAAATTAGAAATCTAATGTTTAGCTCTGTTAAGCCCTAGTACAGTTCTTCTTCGCTGCCCTTAAAACAGTAGCGCTGTGCTGCAACCTGCAGCCTGCTTGATCACGTGACACAGACTCAACAGACACATCGATTGACTCGAGGCTTGGAGCTAAGCTAAGTAGCACTATCATGTTGGCGGTGTGGCAATATTTCATGCTGGATACCACAATACTGTTATATTCAAAAATGAATTTAACAGTAGATGGCTTTAATTTCTTGTATTTATTCATGTTTTACAAAGGGTTTAACCTGAGGCACAGTATGATATTTTTGTTATAACATTCTGGTATTGGATCCGTACTCTGTATCGGATTGTACCCATAGCACAAGTATCGGAATCAATGTCGGGAGGGAAAAAAATGATACTGGAACACCTCTAATCCCAATGTTCAATCAGATGTTAAATCCAAATGTCCACTTAATGGGCCTGAACTTGGCCCTCACAGACTTCAATGGTGTGTTAGTCCATGACAATGTGAGAACCAAGCAGCAAACTCTGGCCATGAGAAACATGGCCACGACTGAAGTGCTATAAACAGCAGTGCAATGTTTTCTTAAGGCTGACTTCGATAAGTATTCAAAAAAGCCAATTTGGACAGCAAAAATAAATCCGTTTACAGCCTGGTCAGTGGAACCCTGTAGCTGGTGGCGAAAGGGCTCAGAACCCTGAGACAGACCTGGTGGAATTAACTGTTCAAGTTCTCAAAATTCATGGTAATTCTGCCCAGTCTGCTCATCTCACTGTGCACTGCAAAAACGGAAATCTGAGCAAGTCATTATGTCTTATTTGTCGTACAAATTGTCTTATTGTTCTTGATTTGAGCCACATTCACCAGACCAGGTCATAAAAATGTCTTATTTCAAGTTTTTTTAAGACAAAAATGAGGTGTAAATTGCTTGTAACAAGTCAAAAAAATCTGCCAATGGGATAAGACGAATTCCCCCAGGAAGTTTCTTGAAATTAGAAAGATGTCTTAAAACAAGAATCTTTTATCTTTTCCCATTGGCATATTTTTTCACTTGTTACAAGCAATTTACACCTCATTTTTGTCTTTAAAAACTTGAAATGAGACATTTTTATGACCTTGTCGAGTAAATGTGGCTCAAATCAAGAATAGTAAGACAAATTTGACTAAAAATAAGACATAATGACTTGCTTAGATTGACGCAGCGTAATCTTGAGTTGTAAAATCAAACATGTATGATACCATTCTAATACATTAAAGCTCTCATTATCCTCTGGTTTTTCATTAGACCTGAAGAACCAAGTTTGCAGCCAGTCTAAGAAGAAGAAGAATAAGCAACAACAATCTTCATGTGCTTTGATTGATACATTTTTTTTCAAATTAATAAACATTCCTCAGGAATAGGCAAGTACCAATAACCAGGTATCTGTATACCTGATACCTGCCTTATTTCAATGTACCGAGTACTCAAGAAAGCTGCCGATGCCAGGCGCAGATATTCAAGACAGTCATGGCTAGGGATGGGTATTGATAGGATTTTATCGATATTGATGCCCTTATTAATTCTGCCTATTGATCCAATTCCCTATGGATTACGGTATACATCGATAAATATTAGATTTGTCACTGGATCTAGGCATCTCAAGACATGAATAAATAAAAATGAGGAAAAAAAATCACATGCCACGTGACATAATGTATCATTTTGTGTTGTGTTATTGACCGAAGAAAGATCAGAGATTTGAGGAAAGCACTTTTCAGTTTTCTGAGAGAGACAAAATTGATGGGCAGAATCTAAAGGTGGGGACATGATGTTGCATACTGCAGGTGGCGGTATGCATCTGCCCTTAAATGACAGAAAAAGAAGAGCCTGAAAACAAATTTTCTTTTCTCTTCCAGTTGGATAACATCTGCCTGTTTGTATTTGGACATTTAGAGTTCTCAGCGTTGTCCTAAAAGAGGAATTGTGACATGTTTCTGTGATGAAAGTTGGAATTCTGTTTTGAAACCAAACTTAAAAAATTATAAAAAATAGTTATAAAAGTTATAAAAGTTATAAAATTCTTTGTTCATAATGATTTGTGTTACGCCCCAACTAAAAGTGGCCCTATGGGGCTAACAACAATCCACAAAAGATTCACATAAAAATACTAAAACACACCTCAACAATACAAAAAGGGACTTATTAAGAAAACACCAGGAACATAGTGCAACAACTAAAAGACAAAACAAAGTCCCAAATTGAGAGGCAGCAGGGCAGCAGTCTTCAACTCAAAAATGCCTGTCCTGACTGCAGGCTGCATTCAGCTTTTATAGGCAGGTGAGCCTCATCAGCAATCAGCAACCTCACCTGGAATGAGCAGAGGGGAGGAGGGAACAAAGAAAACATGCAGCCATAACACCTCCACCCTGAAAACAATGAATAAATAATTTGTTATACCTTCAATATTAACAAATTACTATTATTCATTGAATTAAAATATTATAACTAGAGTTACAGGGGTAACTGATCGAGGCTGCACATAAGGCTGCCAACCGCACAAATTAAAAACCTGGTCATGGTGTTAATTGAAATTTTCTGTATCAAATGTATCTGTGGTATATGTGAGTACTTAAAAGAGAGTGCTCATGCTGGAATGGTTTGAAAAAAGTGGTATCTGACATCCTTAACAATCCTTAAATCTGAGGGACCTCTCAGCTCCAACAGTCATTACCAATTTGGTCTTTTTTTCCAGCTCTGTGAAAGATATTTTTACTTCCTCTCCTTCTTTCATCACTGTATTATAACTACTAATTTCTTCTCTCATTTCACAGCCTCCCTGTCACTCTCTACATCTCCTTTTCTCTCCCTCAAGCAGTGAAGGCTATTTTTACAATGCAAGCGTTCTGCTCAAGTGCACACTTCCCTAGCACTGGCTGCTGCTTTCAGCCGCACTCTGCAGCACTACACACCAACTCACACTCACACACGCTTCACACTAACGCAAAATGGAGGAGGCTCTGTGGAGCTGAAGGCTAACCAGAAGGAGAGAGGGATGACAAGCAGAAGGAGGGAGGGGGAGAAGTGAACGACACCACACATGCAGGGAACTGCGGCACGCACACACAAACACACGCGCAGTAATTTGGCACAGCCTCTAGTAATGTGGCTCCCTGCTGAGTCTGCAGTAATTGGAAGGACAGAATGAAAAAGACAACTTAGATGTGTGAGTAAGTTGAAGTGTACAAGAATGACCTACTTTCTAGCAAAATGAGTATCCAGATAAAGGTCAACACTAAACTAAAACAGTCTTAGTGAGCTGAAGCAGAGCCAAAACATTATGAAGCTCATAATCCCCAAATCTCTTTATAGTTACAGGAGATGAAGCTGCACGTCCAATGTACAGCAAATCAACTTCAAACTTCCTCGCAGCAGAATCTCTCACCAACTCCTCTCCCAACACACTGGGCCTCAGTCACTCACAATGCACACATTTTGTGAGTCGTACACTTCGAAAGTTCCTTAGACTGAAGACTGAAATGGCTACTAGCGGTGTGCAGATCAATGCTGAAACATAGATTCTACTGATACCAAATCTTTATGCTCTAGTATTGATTCTCAAATCAAAATATTGATACTTTTGATCCTTTTTTTAAAATTCAAATTAATGTTAAAAATTAATAAGAACACATTGGAAAGAAACAAAACTATTGAGCTCTTATTTGAATCATACAATGTTGGTGGGAACTACTTTTTCTTCCACCGGGGAAAGTTCAAAATGTAATCAAAGCAGCACACTGCTCAGTCAGTCACTCAATCTGAAAACACAATGACAGAGTGTAAACAGAGTCACATATGCAGATATTTCAGCTTCTACGTTTATTCAGGTGGGGTTTCTACAGAATTAATCATTTTAAGTGAATTGCATAGACAAGGTGTTGTTCGATTAAAGCAGTAAGCGAGAACTCAACTACCCATAAGCCCTTGCGCGCGAATACTGTCGTAAATATACAGATCTGCCGGTCTCGTGCATTGGTTTTGAAGGCAAATCATAGAAGCCAGGACTTCGCTCCAAAGTATTCTTCTGTCTTCAGACAGCTGTTTGCAGGATGGATAGCGACGAGGTAATATATTTATTTTTGACTAAATGACGACGTTGAAAATCGCTAAGTTCAACTTGGTTTTATAACCGTTGAAATAGGTCTAAACAAAACTACATACTGGTACGTTCTGGATTTGTTGTGCTGTACTTTTTTCCTGTCGAGTTTTTTTTTTGAGGAACTTTGTCATAAATTGGTCGCTCAACATACATTATAACTGGTGAATAAACTGCCCATTCTTCATATTTAGCAGATTAGCCTGGCAAATTTTCTGTTTTCTCAGGAAAAATACTAGAAATGTCCTGTACGTTTTCTTTACATTGCATTCTTTCCTCTAACTTTATAATTCTTCACTATTGTGTGCTTCGTAGTTTACAGTCATCGTCTACATTAGCTTTGAAAAATTACCATGTTCGTAATAAATAACTACCGCCTGGGATAACTTGTTTATGAACATGAATAGGATGAGACGGCCCTTAGTGATACAAAAAGTCACATTACAAACTTTTATTTCATGCCAGAGAGTGAACGTTGAACCGATGTTTATTCTGGTCCGAGCATTCAGCTTGTTTTTCTCTCGCTTTTTTTGTTTTGCATCCTCCGACAAAACTTTTCTCTTCCTTCGGTTCTTTGCTGCCTCCGTCATGGCAGCAGCTCCGCGATTGGCTTTCGCCGAGACTTCCATGTTTTAAACAAATCAGGAATCAGGGGAAGTGGCGTATGCCGTAAAACAGTCCAAACTTGTAGTTTTTTTAGTGTGGCAGGGTTCCTACCATCCACCTTGAAGTTACATAGTGCCAGTGAAAGCGATACAGACCACCCCAGACCACGACAGAGGGGTCATTCAACTCAGTGTAGAGTGCTGGATCATGACCATGAATATCGAAGGATTATATTATGTTTGAAAAACTACATAGTGTTAGTTTAAGAAGAGCAAACTTAGAAAAATTCTGGAAAGAATAACATATTATCTATATATCCATTAGTATTTACAATCAGTCTAATTGGTACAATCAGTATCAATCAGGAATGACTGCTGTAAAGAGTCAGTCAGGGTGTAGAGAGGTGGTAAATGATGTCTGTCTTGTCCTGTCACTTTAGTAAAAATATATTTGCTATGCATTGATTCTGGAACTAAGAAATAGTGGTGCACTGTAGTTGCAAAGTATCATCCCTAACAGTCAAACACTTCTGTATCCTGAACTCTAGACTTTCTTTTTATTTCAACACCAACGTTCCTGAACTTGAACAGCACTGTGTGAGATTTAGGGCAGGTTTCACTGCCGGGTGTGCGGGTTGCATCAGTTCTTTCATGGTACGAGGAGACACTCACTGCCTGATCACTACAAAGGGCAGATATCATTGAGCTCTTCCACATGAGCTCTTTTTCCTGCTCTTTGTAGAACTACTTACTCTTATTCACTGTCTGCATCTTAATTCTTACCTCTTGACTGCTTTACAGTTTTGCTCACCTTTGTCTACAGGGATACACTTTAATCTTCTCTTTCTCCTCCAGCTCTCTGTCTGTAGACAGGAGCATTTTTCTGTGTGAAAGTCATTTTGATCAAATGGAGGTCTCATGTTCAGACAAATAGAGGCTTGTATTGTATCGATATAATGTCTCAATTTGAACAGTTAAGTCATTTTCTGTCGCAGACATTCTATAACTTTTTTATCAGAGATGATCAAACTTTTCAGAGTTTAGAAAAGTCATGACACCTCAACCCTCTTGTCTCCTTTTGAGTGGTTCATTTGTTTAATGGTATTTAATTGTACTCTTGCAAAAATCATGCTTTTGATATAGAAGCAAACAAATGAAATACAGATTTACTTTCCAAAACTGCTTTTCAAGATGAATTTCTGCAGGATGCCTCTTGGTGTGGTCTCATATTGATTCCTCACAAAATAAAAATAGTAACTGAAACACAATGAAAGAACTTTGTGTTGTTTTCCCCACAAAAAGTGATATGAGGTGTTTTGCATCTAGGTAAATGTCCAAATATCACAGGTATTTGTACAGTTGTACTGTTTTGACCCTAAAGAGCTGCATATACTGTACAAACGCACATTACCCATAAATTGTTAAATCACAGTTATGGCCACTTTGCCCTTCAGTAATACTTCAACACCGTTTGTGATTATCTGTTCAAGGATCAGCTACAAATACAAATTATAACATATAAAGGATATTTCACAAATAAGAGAAACAATGTCTTCCTGCTTGCTAATATGAGGATTCAGAGTAGCCACACTGACTCAGTGAGGTCATCATCAAAGACCAGGGTGTGGGTGTGTCAACCTGATTACACCCTAGGGTGGGGAAACCTTTGTGAACCCCTGAGCCTCTGATTTCTGTTCACACTCATTATTTCATCATCAGAGCTAATGAAGGGTTGCTTTTGGGTTCCTCCGTGTAATGTGAATCTTCACAAGCACAAATCTCTCATGACTTTGGTTTTCCATTCCAAGTGTCTTCTTGAAAATAGTTGTAGTCTCTGAGCCTTGTTTTGATCCCAAAACTAAAGCAACTCTCTAACTACATTGTCTGACACCATACATCTTCTAAAAAAACATGAAAGGAAAAGATCCATTTTCAAAATGTTAAAGAAGTAAAATAAACCAATCAAATTCCACTACAATATTACAAGCAAACACGACAAAAATTTTCAATATTTTGTCTTTGCTCTCCTTCAAACCTGATTTACATATTTTCTTATTGCTTTAGTTTTATACATGTTTTTAAATGAAGAAAGTGAACTCATATTTCTAAGTCATTGTCACAGCTATTCCATATGTTAGCACCTCTAACAGAAACACCTCTGCTTAATATTAGTTCTTGTCGTAAACTTTTTTGAAAAAACCTTGTCCCCTAAAATTATACAGACTCTCTAGTTTCAAACAGCCTCTGACTACTACTACATTCATGATAACAACAAATAAAACATACTAAAGACAAAAGTTTAGACAGCTCCATGACTCAAGAGGTCCAAAAACACACAGCCTAAGCATAACATGAACATATAAATAATACAATTTAAATTAAATTGCTGAACACAGTATTAGTTTATCTGTTTTTCTTTACTGTTAAATGTAGATTATTAGATGTGTATGGCGAGTCAGAGCTTTTGTCCAGTAGTTAGAAATCCAGATGTGACGAGAGGATGAAAAGCTTTGCAGCAGACTGAGGCAAAGAAGTGTTTGTTGCCTTTAAAAGTCCCTACAGAGTGTTCAGGTTATGGTTAAGTCTATAAGAAATATAAAATATAAGGTGAACTGTTTTCCCTTTTTAAGACTTTAGAATTAAAGTAAGATCACAGATCTTTGGCTATTATTGCTTCATGAACTGCTGCTTGAATATTCAGGTAGGACTCAAAAAGAACTTTTGTGTGGTAAATTTTAAGTTTTAAGTTGATTTAATTTATTCTGCATATCCAGAAGTTTTCACAGCACATTATTTGACTGAAGCCATATATGGACATCTTCTTCTTTTGTCAGAATGTATGGTCAGCTGTGCACTGCAGAGTGAGGAGCTGCCACTAAAGCATCATGGATCTTTGTGCACTGTGCAGTGTTTTCACTCAGAGACATAAGTAACAACAAGTTGTTAACAAGCTTAGCTTATCCCATAACTGATGTCAGGGGTTGATTCTAAAATTACCAGAGGTCACCACGTAACATTACTCCTGTGCAGATAGTAGAACATTCATGCGGGCCTCCTCGTCCACAGTATTTTACTCAATAAATGCTTCATATTGAAATGGTGGCAGTGTTTCCAATGTTAAAACAGTAGTAAGATTTCCACAATCATACAGAATTAAGGGGATGAGTTTGACTTTTTATTCCTGTGAGGATGGCATCCCTCCTCAACTCCATTACAGCCCCTCTGCTCTCCCAAACTCCACAGAGACAGACAGTAGCTCACACAAAACCTTCATTTAAATAAGGCAGTACATACCACTTTGTACCTGCTATCAACTGAGCAAAACACTCAATCATCGTATATCACCTGCAACACGTCCAGTATTAGCATGTGCAATGTTTCAGTTTGCACACACAATTTTAGAGCTTGGTTTTTGGATCTTAGTAGATCAGGCCTTGAGTGTGCAAACACACACATATACACACACACAGCTGGATAAGAGGTGCGAAATTCTATTTAACACTCTTTTCCACAGTTCAGTTGTCAGTGAAGTTTTTCACAGCTAAGTTGAATGGAGAAGATGCATGTGCACAGAGAGACATAGAAATAACAGAAAAAAAGAGGAGACAAGAGTTTAAATTCAAGACAAGTAGAAACTTAAGAAGAGCAAATAATGTGGGAAAGGAGGTGAAGGAGAGGGTAACTGAGAGGAATGAATTTGGAAGAAGAAAGGGTAAATTCAAGGGTAGTGGTGAAAACAAGGAGGAAAGAGTGTAAATAGAGAAATAAATAAGAGAAAGGGAAGAGGAAGAGGTATATGAGGTGGAGAGAGAGGAAGGGGAGAATTATGGGAGTAGAAAGAGTTACAACAGAAGAGAAGAAGAGCAAGGATGGAGAAGAACAAGTGGTAGAGTAATGGAGGAGAAGATAAAAGAGGACAAAGAAGGGAAGGAGAGAGGAGTGACACTACAGAGGGATCTTCCTCTTGGTTATATAATGTGAACAGGTTTCATTTCAATGCAGATTTTTAAAAACCTCCACAGTAGAGCCTCTTTAATTATGTAACCCTGTTGTGGAGAGAGAGCGAGAGAGAGAGAGAGTGAGAGATAGAGGCGTGGGTGCACGGCTGTGTGTGTGTAGTTGTGTTAATGTTTACACATTATGTTTTATTGCCCACATTACACTGTCACCTCTTTCACTGCCCACCTATTTTCTGTCTCCGGCTGAGCGAGCAGCCATTCTTCACAGAGACAGTTTAAGACCAGGATCAGATCTGCCTGACTCTTTTTCTTTCCTCTTTCCCTTCCTGTGTTGATATAAGATATCATTTGTATACCGTGTAATCTAAATCTGTCAGTGACAGATTTTTGTTGGTTTCCCGTGATAATTTGATGCTATGTACTTAGAAAGCTGCATCACCACAAGGCCGAGGCTTGTAGGCTGGCACGTTCAGTCTAAAAAATACAACAAGAGGATATAGAAGGTACGAAAAAGACATGTTTCTGGACATATTCTTCTTTGCTTTTGATAATTGCAGTTTATCTTTGTGTAAAAGGCTGGTTTAAGGTGAACTCAGCTCAGCAGAAGCACATTAAAAGTAAACTGCAAAGTTCATAGCTTCATCAAAGTGTTGTCATCATCTTAAAAGTTTTGTCCTAGTTAATACCTGTATTTTCCAGTGGTTTGGCTCAGAATTTTTTTCAATGGGTTTATTTAATGTTTTTGGTTTTGAGTTCCACCCCAACATTTATGTTCTTGGAGCAGTTAGAACCAAAATATTTTGTCCCAGAACCAGTAAACATGGTTCCATGTCAGCCATAGGACTTTAAGTTGGTAGGTGTGACATTAACACTTTCTAATGGGCAATGTCTCTCACGACAAACCCTACAATTCACCACGCATGTGATTTTTAACAGGCGTTAAGAAGTTGACACTAAGATAAATTTGCCCCTGATCTGAGTTCTCTTGACTTATTCCCATATCGGAAGAGTACAAATTTCTCTCCTACAAACAAACTACCTGATCTTTTCTACATTCAACTTACTTGTCTGCATATGTTGACATTGACCAGCAGATGAGGCAAAAGACAAAATTCTTATCTGCAATATATCCACTGCCAAGCGATCAAGCGATATTGGCGGTATGACTGAAATTTCCTCTGCCTCTTGTTTACATTGTGAGCAACCTTGCCCGGCTTTTGACGAGAGGTTTTGAAAATATTTTACCAGTAAAATGAAGAACAAAAAACCTGCACTGCAACCTGTGGCCAGCATGGGTTTGCCAAGATGAGATCTTTTGGGTGTTATGACCAACATGACAGACATTTCAAGAACAAAAAAAAATTACGGTTTCCATTGTTTTTTGATATTCTCGTTCTGCTCAGGAACATTAAAAATTCAAAAGATGCTGTTTTTGTTTCTGTTTCTAGCACGATGGCACACATCTCTGGTTTCAAAGCCTTATTTTTTATCATTATTTATTTATTTATTTTACAAAAGTTGAATAAAATATGTTTAAGTAAGTGGAGGCACTGCACAGCAATCAACCTCATTTAATAATGACACTGTCTGCAACCAACAGGTCAGTGAGTGGTTGTATTGCAATTGGCAGAGGTTAATTGCTCTGCTCAACACTGTCATGATTTTGGAGTTTTCTTCCCCAGACAGAAGGAGCAGATGGACCACAGATTTGAACCTACAACCTGATTTGGACCAGCTGGCTGGAAGGCAGAGGAAAGCATAGGCCTCTTTAATGGGAGACTGACAGGAACAGACCAGAGGCAGCCGTGGCTAATTTACAGTTTGACCTGCAACTGTCACAAGAAGAAGTCTAACAAAGCCTGCTGTCTCATTAGGATTTACTGACACACACAAACACACACACTCACACACTCAACAGTAAACACAGAGATGTGTGCACACAAATCGAAACTAGTAAGCACAGGGAGGGAAAAACTTTGCAGTTTAAGCATTTATTCCTGCAATATTGTGCATGTATCAGTGTGTGTGTGTGTGTGTGTGTGTGCACAGGCTAGAGGGATCAGAGGATTTTGACTCCTGCAGTAATAGATAGGCAGCAGAATAACAGGGCGGAGCCACAGTGAACCTGCCTATCTCACTGCTGCATGAAACAACAGGGAACAGGAAGGCAGACAGGTCAACCCACTTCCACAACAGCTTCATTACACACTGAGATTTCTCACTGAAAGAAGTTAGCCCTTAAACTGATGTTTCATGGTGCACATACAGGAAAACAGCAGTTATTTTCTTTGGCGTAAGTTGAGGTGACACCAAAACTTCAGTCTTTTCCTTCTGTTTGTGTAATAGGATGGCTCTAATGTGCTGGCTATAACATTTTAATGGTGATTTTAGTATAAAGTAGCTTTAAGATTGCTTTCATCACAAAACACATATTACATTTACTGCTGCTAAGTGTGTGTTGCTTTCCTTAACTGGCCAAACCTGAAGCTTTTGGTCACTACGCCCAAACAAATTGCTGAATGAATAAAACAAAAACTGTTCTTTTTAAAGACAGCACTTTGGCTGTGTTTAAGTGCATGACATTTCCCAGGGGACTAAAAACCTTTGGTCATAGGCAGTGCATTTTTGTTGCATGGTTTTCTTTTTTCAATTCCAAACGGTCACACACATTTGAAAACAACAAAATGCCGAATAGTGCTGTACAGCAAAAATCAGAAAGAATTAAAAGCCACATTCTCAAGCAGAGCTGAAAGTCAAGGAGTAGAAGTGTGTTTTAGGATTTGATTTACAGACCAGCAGAGATGAGGGCAGTCTGACATAAAGACAGAGAACGTTCCAGAGCTTTGGTGCAGCTACTGAGTAGGCTTAGTCACCCCTGAGCTTCAACCTTGACCTTGGGACAGAGGTCAGAGACAAAATATAGGTTTTAAAGGGTCAGAGACTTAGATCTTTTAGAGACCGAAAAGTGAATGAAAATGTTTCTTAAAACGTACAGGAAGCCACAGAGAGTGGATAAAATGGGGAAAATATGATCGTATTTGCGTCAACCAATTAAAATGTGCCGCAGGGTTTTGAACAAGCTTTGAACAATTAAGGGAGGTTTGGCTGGCACAAAGAGCGTCACAATCATCAAGACGAGTTGTGATTAAGGCATGCATAACCTTTTCAAAATCACTAAAAGATAAAAGAGACTTGACCTTGGTTAAAGATGATAAAAACTGGATTCTAAAGCTGCATTTCTGTGAAGATCCATTTGAAACTCTCTGTCCATTGTCACCCCCAGATTTTTGCAGTCGTTTAGAAAGGGCTCAAGAATGAACAGATCCACATCAGGGCTGGTACAGCCGCTACAAGGTCCAAAGACAGTGACTTTTAATGTGTTTGAAACAGTCCAGTAATGAGCCCAAGGCATTGGAGGCTCTGATTTTCAAGGGTGAATAGAACCGCGGATTGTCAGCGAAGAAATGAAATGTCATTTCTTTTCAAACTTGAACCCCAGGAGGAGCATGTGTAAAAAAAAAAGAAGAACTAGGCCAAATATGGAGCCTTGAGGCACTCCACATGGAAGTGGACAGAGAAGCTCCCGTCAGCAAGGCAGGACCTGAACCCACCCGGTGCTCAAGGCACAAAATCAAAATTATATGGTCCCAGTGTCAAAAGCCGCAGACGGACCTAAAAGCATAAGAACAGCAGAATTTGAAGAATCAGTGATGAATGAGATGTTGTTAAAAACCTTGAAAGGTGCTGTTTCAGTGCTGCGTGGTACTTTAATACCAGATTGGAAAACCTAGAAGATGTTGTTTCTGTTAAAAAGTGTTGGCAGTTGAAAAAAAAACAACTTTCTCTAATATTTCAGAGAGGAAAGGAAATTAAGAAATCGGTTTGAAATCAGGCAAGACTGAAGTGTCTTAATTTGGCTTTTTAAATCGGGGTTACACTGTAAAACTAGATACAAGGCTTCTGTTATTACACTAATAGTTTGACAATCTGCTGTGTGGCTCTGCTTCATTGAAACACCAACAACTGGAGACCAGTGAGCTCTGTGTTCAGACTGATTTGTTAACACTTGGGTAAAAAAGTGTGTCTTTTGAGGTGTCTGCTGACTTAATTACCACAAGATGGAAACACTGATAAAGATTGGCTAAAAGGATTAGCTTATATCTCTGGTAGTACCTCCTGGGGTCAGATAACCTGAGTACTTTTGGTTGAAACAGTCGATAGCAAAGGTGTTGATTCTTTTCTAAGAGTTTAATCACCCACATATCCCAATGTCAATTCTTTTTTTATGCATCTTAAAGACAAGTCTTCCAAACAAATGAGCACTTCAGGGGACACAAAAGTTTACCGAGTTGAAGTTCTTACATCTCTGTGCACCCAGATTTGAACCCTATCCTCAGTGGTGGGGGGCTGCTGGGTATTATCAGGATTTAATTGATCTGGCCTTGGTTTTAGTATCAGAGAGACTGCACTCTTTGAAGTCATGAGATGCGTACTTTGAAGTGAAGGAGGCAGGCTTCAGTTGGACAGCAGCATTATGGGTCTGCTAGATTGCTGGCTCATCCCGCAAGGGGGGGGTGAGAAAAGACATGATAAGACGGATGCTGAAGAGGGAGTTGGGGTTGGGTGAGGGGGAATTTTGAGGAAAGTTCAGCTAAGGGCTTCGAGCCTGAGGAGGAGAGACGTAGTCTTCCAGTGCTGAGGGAAGAGATGAGGGGGTGGGATTGAAGGGGAGAGATGAGTTGTTGAGCAATGGAAAAAATGTAGAGGTGAGGGTGGAAGATGATGAAGCACCGCAAAGAGAGAAAATCTCAGGAAATAGACAGCAGGTGCTTAGAGGAAACACAGGAGAGATAGTTGAGAGTAAAATGTGAAGGATGTATGAAAAAGAACTTTTCTGAGCTTTGGTTTCCTCTGTTTACTCCAATGGGGTTTGCACAACATGAACCATACTGCAAAACCAAACTTGATTATTCTTTTTTTTTTTGACGGAATAACCAAGTATTGATGGAACACAGCAGGGCCTCAAGCTAATAAGTTACTACCCTGAAAGAGCTGAGTAACTGATTGTTAAAAAGAGAGACATACATATAAACAGAGCACAGAATGTACACACACACAAATGAAATTACTATGCAACTGTTGCCTATAGTCACCTCCTCCCTACCATATAATCATAAGATAGAGTTAAAAAACCCAAATATGCCTTCAGTTCAGGGCAGCATGCGGACTGACCATTTTTAAATGGAAAGCAAATAAAACCCCATCAAGTCTACAGATGCTTAACTTTCCATCCTTGGTAAAGCCCAGATTTCAGGCAGTATAGGTAAAAAAAAAAAACGCAGAGACTTCTCTGCAACCTTGAGTATTTTATAGATTAAATTGAAAGCTCCACATTACATTAAGTGCTCTGCCTATTAACTGCACTGTTTATTTTCACAGAACTGCTTGTGCACAGCTTTTTTACATTCATGGGTAAACATGAAACAATGGGAACAAGACCCTGTCTAGTTTTGTGACTTTTTCTGGCTTTAGTCTTCTCAATATATATATATATATATATATATATATATATATATATATATATATATATATATATATATATATATATATATATATATATATTTTTTTTTTTTCATTTTCTCTTTTTCAGCCTCAACAGGGGGGGAAGGATGTACATTTATATTTATATTGTATTCTGGCTGTCTGCATGTTGTATGTCTAAGAAGCAAAAAACAGAAAAACAAACAACCCCCCCACCCTTCCCCTGCAGGGAAAAAAAAAAAATTTAAAATTAGTGAATGTCAACAAAGTAGCATTGCATGAATCCATACCATACCATACCATACATTGCAAAAGATTTCACTGTAAAATAATGGTAAAATACTAGCTTTTATTGTCATATACGTTATATATACAGGAAATTTCATTAAGCGTTCTGCAAGAAAACCATGCACAGCTGGTCTATGCCACTAAGCTTAGACAGTCACCCCAATCTAGAGCGATGATTGCCAGTTTATACTTTATTACCTAGACAGTCAGTCTTTACTGGAGCATAGTCCATGCTAGAAAAAAGTACAGGAGGCCTCTCACTTATAGTAACAATAACTGTTTGGTTACAAATCACAAATGCATTCTTGGTACAATGTGGAAGCTGTAGCTTCGCTAAACAGCTGGGAGGGGCTAATGTGTGCTGAAAATTAGAAAACAAAGTGATGGAGGACAAAGTGATTGCTGAAACATGAGCATAAAGTGTTCCCAAGAGAGGAGCAGTGTGTTCTATTTGTAAGTTTTATTGTTTTAAAAGTCCGGTCAAAGAACAGTTTATCGAAAAAAAAGAAGAAGAAAAAAAAAAAAGAACATTATTGCAACCGTGAATAAAGAGGGGACAGGTGTAGCGCCACAATGCAAAATGTGAATGAAACAATTTTAAAAAAGAATGCTATTATGCAGAGTTGTCCTTTATTTAAACATAACAGGATTTGATGGTTGAAACTTCCTCATATTTACAGTAAGTTTTTACAGTGTAGTAGAACCCACTCTGAAAAAAAGTTCACTGTAAAATTACAGTGAAGCAAAATTTCTGCCTGTAATTTCAATTTAGCTTGTAAACTGAACATCACAGACCTTTAAAGAGGAAGAATCATTTGAGGAAGTGAGGCTGTAAGAAGAGATGGTTTAAAATGGATGAGGATGCAACAATAAAAGAAGGGAGAGAGGAAGCAATCGGGGTTGGGGGGCAGAGAGTGAGCAAGGATGCAGGCAAACTGTCAGAGAAAAAGAGGAAAAGAGGAAAGCAGAGGAAAGAGGATATTAGAGAATTAGAAACTGAGATGAGAGGAGGATGAAGGGAGAGAAGAAAAGAGAGGCGGATTCCAAAAATGTACAGTGAATTAGTTCTGCCTCATGAAACTGGCAGTTCTGGCTGAGAAATGCTTTGGGGCCAGGATTTCTGTGTGTGTTTAAGAGTGTGTATGTGTGAGAGAAAGTGTGTGTGGGTTTGTTTATGGGTGTTTCCATGGTTGTGTAACTATGAACAAGTGTGTGTTTTCTGACGATAAACTGTGCGCCTTTTTAGGTGTCTTTGTTGTGTGTGTCAGTGTGTTGTATAAGCTATTGCCGCGTGTGCTTCTTTGTGTATTTCTATGTGTGAGTTTCTGTGCAAAGAGCATCACAGCCTCCCAGAACAGAGCTGATGTCGTGTTGACATTTAGACAAAAACACAAGCTCTGTCTTTTAAAAGAGCAGCTCTGAGAGTGAAGCTTGCAGAGAGCTGGCAGGGTCAGACGTGACTAGTTCTGCTGCTGCTGCTCAGTACAAAACAGAAAGAAAAACAACTTAAACTGAACCTGTCACTTATGAACACGTCATTCTCTATTTAGCTGGAGTCTTCTAAAAAAGAAACATGAATGTGTTATTGCTCATCAAAAGAAAGTAGGGCAAATGTTATCGTTATGTTGGTACAAAGAAGCAGAAATGAAAAGTGTATGCTTGAATTACTGATGCAAGAGAAAATGCTAATAAACAGATTTTCATTTTTGACATTTACACTTTTTACTTGTATTCACACATTCAATGATTCACAATGACAAACTGGAACTGTTGAAAAATAATTCAGTATCTTAAGGAAACTTTTTTGATTAAACTTCCCTTGAGTTGCATGAAATCAAAAATATAAGTTTGTGTTGTTGTTGTTGTGTTTGTTGTTGTGTATGTTGTTATATGTTTTAATTTAATTATATCTTATTATGTATATTATGAATTAATTATTTCCTCTTGTGATAAAAAGTGACACTTCTGTAAAGGTTCACCTAGTTCAAGCAGAAAACAAAAAGAACACTGTCACACACACACTCACACACACTGTGTGTGTGTGTGTGTGTGTGTGTGTGTGTGTGTGTGTGTGTGTGTGTGTGTCCCTACGATAAATTTCCAGTCACGGTAGACAGGAAGTGACAGTTTGAGAGTGGGTCACACACACACACACACACACACACACACACACACACACACACACACACACTGAGTGTGACCCTGACTTATAGTGTGCTGAGTCAGCCTTAATAAAAATGCATACACATTTCAAGTACCCTGCAGCTCAACAGTGTCTGGGTCAGCCCGGGTTGTAGCATTGATGGGATTTGGTGTCTTGCTCAAGGGCACTTCAAGAGCTACAGCTCAATCTGTGGTGGAATGAGTCCTTCGCCT